>MU227297.1:2607869-2618847 GCA_018584345.1 Thuja plicata
TCAAAGTTGACATTCAAGCTTCCAAAGGCTTCCACTCCATCTCCTTCCAAACATTTTCCACTTTCCAAGTCTACTTTGGGTTCCTATATCCCAAAATCCACTATCTTAGCTACATCCTCACCTCCTTAATCCATTTTTCCTCCATCATTCCACCACCCTTCAAAGTGTGTGTCACAGTTGATCTTGCCAACATTTCCATTCACAACATACCTTATTATCCTCACATTCATTATCCAATACATGCTTTCCATCACTTTCCATCCCTCTTATCCAATCTATGGCATAAAACCTTCACCACCATCTACTCTTATCTTCCATATCTATCCTTTTTCATCACCTTATCAATATCTTTGAACATCCTAGCCATCACCATGGTTTAATATAGCATATCTTTCAGAAGAGAATTGTTCAAAGATCCAAATGTTGGGAAAATTTTGAAAAATACAAAAAAAAAGAAAAAAATTGAAAAAAAAGAGAAAAGTGCCTTGGTGAAAACCTAGCAATAGGCACCTTAGTAGAAAAAGTAAAGAGAAATCAATCTGTCCTATGGTGAAAACCACTTCTTGTGGCACCTTGGACAAGTACCATGATGAAAACCTGGCAAACAGGCGTCATGCGTAATTCCTTCCTCTTGCACTCTACACTTAGGGGCAAGTTTCATCCATGTTATCCTCCATCTTCCATATTCTACCATTTATCTCACTTGCATCCATATTCCCTCTTTTACCTTTGGTATTGGCAAGGTTGAACATATCCATGAGCGTCAAGTATCTTGACACCATTATCCTTTCCATCAGCTTATTCACTTGTTGCATCAATGCTACCCTATCATGATCTTGCTTCTCCCCAATCCACCTTCATTATTCCTAAGCAGTCTTTCCATAATCCCAAAATCATCCCCTCATAGCCTCCATCAACCCTTTATCTTGATTGTGCTATCCTATCCACATCTTACCCAAATTGATCCACTGGTCTTGATTGAAAATGAAGGATGTAAAGTAAAAAAAAATTTATTATCAAAATCTTCTTGACATGTCCACTCTTTTGGATCACTCACTTTCATGAAATCAAGTTATTATCCTATATGCTATCTAGAATTGCATCATTGGCTTCCATTGCTTATCCAAAAACATGTTTCACATTGCTATATCCTTTTTCCTTAGCTTGGGTAATCTTGAGGAGATGGTCCTATAGGTCACATTTGCATGCTTCATACATCATGGCCTTTCCATCTCTAATCCATCTGCTTCCAAATCCATCTTTCATGTCCTATACCTTGCTAGACATTGGGGACAAACCAATGTGATCTTGTTTGAGAGATGGTAAATTCTGAAAATTCTAAAAATAAAAAAAATCCAAAAAATTCTAAAAATCCAAAAATCTTGCATAGAGTCTTTCAGTTGCATTGTCACATACTTAGTTGCATTTTCCCTAAGTTTCACATTGATCACATTTATCACTTGGGGGCACACATCATAGCTTTTGGTTCCAACTGGATTCAATAGTGCAACATTTCAGTCACACATCAGAAGCAGATTTTTAGATTCAGGAGAGACATTTTGGAACCTTTGATTAATATCATTGTTCAACCATAAACAGTTTGATCGCATTACATGATCCCTAAATCTCATTGCCTTATTTTATCAAGATTAAAAATTGACACACCCTAAATGATCAGATTGTCTAGAATTCTTATTTGAAAATCTTGATACATTTTGCAAACACTTGGAATTTTTGATGAGTTTTTCATTGAATTTTTTGAGTCATGTCTTTTTTAGCTAATCAATGATGTTTTGACTAGATTGGCCATGATAAGGGACATGATGTTTTCTTAAGCTTCTGAGTGACTGTTTTGAGGAAGATTCTTTAACTTGTGTGAATTAGTTTAAAGACATGGTCATCAAAGAACCATAGAGGACATTCATATAGGACGGAGGGTTAACCTTTGTTTGTTTATGCAAAAGGATACCTTGGTTATTTGGATTTTCCATATCTTAATACCAACATCCACTTGCAACATTGAATCTGATTAAACTGGTATTCATACTCCCATAGTTGGTCATCCAACTAGTGAGGGTTGTACTTGGTTCATAGAAGGGGTTACCACACACTGGAAAGTCATATTCATATTCTTATGGTCGCAGTGGCACCAATAAGGATTGTATCAACTCCTAGTTCCACAACGCTCTATGATGAAAATATATCTCATTTTGCATTCCTTTCGCAAACCTCAAGGACAATTAGTTGCTTTGCATTGCATTTTTCATGTTAGATTAGTTGCATTTTGCATGATATATTAATTGCATTTTGCATGTTAGATTAATTGCATTTTGCTCTTTCGCTTGCGTTCTCAAAATGCTTAGTTCTCAAATGGCTTGTCTTTCTAGTAATTTTCCAAGTTCAAGGGGGGGATAACATGTTGACAACACTTCATCAAATGAATTGGTTTCAAGTCATTCAAAATCAGATTTTCCTTTGCATTCATTATCATTAATCATTACTCATTATATGTTCATGTCAAGAGAAAATCAAGAAAAAGATACATTATTCATTTATCATTTTCCATATCATCATTTAGAACTACATATCATGAATTAAATTGCATACATCCCAAAAACACAAAAAGATAGATGCATTTCATTTACCATAAGCACTAAGTATTGCATTCATTACATTGCATAACCCATACATTGTTAAAACAAAAAACATATAGAGATAAATTGCATTCACATCATTTGCATCCATTTATCTATGTCCTACTCTAAGAAATTTGCATCCATTGCACAATAGAAATAAATGCATCATAGAAACATATAGACATGCATAAAAGGAAATCTCATAACCTCATCAAAATGGAGAAATCAAAGCTCATCATAAGATAAATGTCCATCATCAATGTCTATAGCATAATCAGTACATGAAAGGTACATCAAAGTCCTAATCAAAATCAATACATCAAAGGTACATCAAAGGTACATATGATACAAATGATATACATCTTGGGTCCATATCTGTCTCATAACCCAGCAGGGGCACCTCAACCATCCCCATCTATACCTATGCCTGAACCCCCTACACCATCTGGATCCCCATCACCTGCTCTATCCTGTGAACTAGGAGGTGCCTACCTCATGCTCGCACTGGTCGGTAATTGAGCCATAGTAGCCAGAAACTGCTACAACATAGTTGTAACCCTGTACCTACAACTTGCAAAAATGTTCCTACATTTTGAAACAACATGAATCATGTTAGTCTTTCTCTTGGTGAACCATTCTAAGTCAATCACAAAACATTAAATCTATCTTTGCTCTAACTTGAGCGTATCAACTTATTGCTCCTAACCTCTATATCGCGAGACACAAGGACAATTTGTAATCATATCTGATTGACCTATCAAACATTCATCATTATAAATTTTCTAATATCCTAAACACTACGTGACATTCTGGATGAACCTAATATGCATATTCGACACACTGGGGCATTTGTTCGACATCTTTCTGAACATCATTGTTTATCAAAAATGCAATCATCTTGGATCTATCCTATCAGCATTGTTCATCATCTTTTACCTATGATCAAGATGATTCCATTTCTGAAGGGGCATCATCATATCATCCTACTAGGATTTTGCAACATATCTTATATCAAATTTGGGGCATTGAAATTTCAAACTTTGTCAATCACAGTTTCATATCATAGTTTCATATTGGATTTTCATATTAGGGTTTCATATTAGATTTTCATATTAGGGTTTCATATCAAGATTTTCATATCAGGATTTCATATTAGGGTTTCATATCAGGGTTTCATATCAAAATTTTCATATCAGGTTTTCATATCAGCTCATCAGTATTAGCTCAATGATCAGGACAATCAAGCTTTCTTTGAATCAATGCGCTTTGCACATCAATTCAGAGAGGGGCATTTATAGACACCTAAAATTGACCAGGTGTATCTCAAGCATTCCAAATTGTAAATCTCAGCCAAATGCTTCAAAATATCATCTCAATGCAAAACAAATGGATCAAATCAAATGGACATTTATCAAATCAAAGAAACAAAATTCAAATCAAATTAAAAGATCAAATAATCATGAAATCAAATAATTAAATTCAAGCCTAAAAGGATTAATCAAATTATGCAATTGATTTTTCAATTGTATAGTTCAAATAAAAAAGGATCAAATTCAACCCAATCACCCTTTCATGGCTAATTTAATTAAATGATGGAGTTATTTAATTTCTAATATCTTTTGAGACAACCAACCAACTTTCCCTCCATTTGAGAACACCTCAAAGCTTTTAACTTAACCAAACTTTGATCATGATTAACTCACTCTACCCCCAACCCTTGGAAAAATGCTATAAATACAAGCAATTTCCTTTGTGTTTGGGATCCAAGAAATCAAGAGCAAAAGCATCCTTATTATAGGCACATTGAGAGCATATGAGGAGCATTTTGAGAGAATTTTAGCATTTGCATTACATATAGCATATCATGTTTAGGAGCATTTGTTGTTTTCTCATATAATCTTGGAGCATTTTTGAGCATTTTGAGCATTCTAGCTAGATTTGAGCATTCAATTTTCATACATATCTCATTCTAGGATTGTCCTTGAGAGAGATTAAGCCTAAGAGCTCTCTTAACAAAGCTTGGATAGAGAACCATGAGATGATATAGATTGTTTAGTTTCAATTCTTAGATTAACTTGTTTATCTTTCCATAGAATTGTTTCTTTCATTCTTAATTTCATGAAGGTGTATTTTCTTACACACACTGGGATATCCATGCTATAATGACAGCCAGCATTACAACATTTCTTATAACTCCTATAGGTTATGAATGTAATGCCTGCACTTTTCTGGATGATTCTAGAATGACTCGAAGGCACTGGGATTTATTTCTTTGATGTATTGAAGATTCAATACTGAATTTGCAATAAGAAGTTTCCAGAATTAAATGTTTCCCTTTACCTCTGTTTATAAGCTCAAATATGAAATCTGAATGATTCCATCAATGCTGAAAGTGTTGGGGCTACATCAAACCTTTTCAAGTTCTCCTCAAGGGTTTGCGTCCTTAAGAAAATGACCAGTCACAGAGTGCAACCAAAATTTCAAATTCTTGTTTTATAATATTTTCATTGTGCTTTTCCCAAGGAAGATCTCTTTCTTTTATAACCTCAAAGTGAGGGAAACCAACACTTTTTAAGAGATGTGGGATAAAAGGTTTCATAAAGTGACTTTAAGTCACTTTTATAACATAAAGTGACTTTAAAATTTCTTATTATAAAGTAAAGTGAATTTTCTTTTATAAAGTGAAACCATTAATAAAAGCTCGCCCACTAAAGCATGTGACTGGCTAAAATCCTCTGACAGAGCCATTAGCCTACCCAGATGGGGGAGATAGACTAATCTGGCACCCCACTAACCTACTACGAAAGTCAAGACATTACAGTCCTCCCTTCCCAGGATTGCTTGCCCTCAAGCAATCTCAATGCTGGATGCTTTAAAATGGACTCACCCTCCTAGGTGGCATCCTCCAACGGTAAGTCCTTCCATCGTATCAAGTATTCCCTGATAGCCCTATTCTACAATGCCCTCTCTCTAGTCTCGATTACCTCTGTTGGAACCAAAATCAACTTCCCATATTCATTAAGTGGGGGTAATCTGACTGAGGGGGTAACCTGCTATCCCATTGCCTTCTTGAGGCAAGATACATGGAAGACATTATGAATCCGGCTGTCGGCCGGAAACTCAAGCTCATACGCTACCTCACCAACCCTCCTAATGATGCGGTAAGGACCATAAAACTGAGGCCTGAGCTTTTCCGAATCACTCTTATTTAGAGAACTCTGTCTGTATGGCTGGAAACGAAGGTAAACTAAATCCCCTGCCTCAAAAGTCCCCTCTACCCTGTGTCGATCAACATACATATTTTGCTAATTTTGTGCTCTCTAAATGTTCTCCCTGAGAGACTTAAGGATATCTTGATGATCCTGAAGCCAATCTCTCACAATCGGGGCCCTGCTGTCCTAAAGAGCCAAATCTATGAAAGATAATGGCTCACTGCCATAAAGAGCTTGAAATGGTGACATGCCAATAGTCATATGGTAGGTGGAGTTGTAGCAAAACTCCCAGAAATACAACCATCTGACCCAGGCTCTCTGTTGTCGTACTACATAAATTTTGAGGTACGCTTCCACCCACTTGTTCACTATCTCTGTCTGGCCATCCGTTTGCGGGTGGTAATTAGTGCTGGGGGTCAATTCTATGTTTTCCAATCTGAATAGCTCCTACCAAAAGGCACTGAGAAATTTAATCTCCCTATCACTAACAATGGTCTTCGGAAGACCATGCAGCCTGAAGACATCTCAGAAGAATAATTCAGCTACCTGTGCAGCTAACCAATCTGCTGAAATGACAAAGAAGTGAGCAAACTTCGCGAGCCTATCCACTAACACATAAATATTGTCCTTGCCCTATACCCTCGGCAACCCTATAATGAAATCCATCAAAATACCTTCCCACTTCTGGCTAGGAATGGGTAGGGGCTGAAGCAAGTCGGTCGGGTGCTCATGTTCAGACTTGTTCAGCTAAAAAGTCGGACACTCTCTAACATGCTAGAGGACATTGTCCTTGAGGCCCTTCCAAGAGAACCTCTCTCTAACTTGTCAGTAGGTTTTAAAAAACCCTGGATGTCCCGCTATAGGCGCATCATGAACAACTCTCAATATCTTAGCTTTAAGCTTCGAATCTGACACTAGGTAAATTATGCCCTTATAGAATATGATATCATCTGCAACCTTGTACTTGTTATTGAAAAGATGCCCATCCAATATCTGACATGCTTGAGTATTTTTAGAATACTCAACCAGCAAGTGGGATTTCTAATTTGCAGAAATATCGGATAGAACACAACAAGAGGCCTTTGAAGGTCTCCTAGAGAGTGCATCAGCCATAATGTTATTCTTTCCCTTGACATAATCAATGTCAAAATCATAAGCCTGGATCTTACTAACCCATTTATGTTGTCTCTCATTCAACTCTTTCCATTCTAGGAAGTACCTCAAACTGTTGTGGTCCATTTTGACTGCAAACTTGCCACCCACTAGATACTGTCTGAATTTAGCTAAATCTCCTTATCATAGGTGGAGTAAAGTCTCTCATTGTCCTTAAGTTTTCTTCTCTTAAAAGTAATGGGATGCATGTCTTGCATCAATATTGCACTAATTCCACTACCAGAGGCATCAACCTCTAAAATGAACGGACAAACGAAATCTGGTAGTGCTAAAACTGGACACGAGCTCATGACAGTCTTTGAGTCTATTGAAGACTACCTTTGACTCATCTATCCACCTGAAATCCCCTTTCCAAGTAAGATCGGTGAGGAATGCTGCTGTCTGAGAGAATCCCTTAACAAAACTATTGTAGTAAGAACATAACCCCAGGAATCCTCTCAAGTTTGACACATTCCAAGGTGGCAACCAATCCCAGATTGCCTATATCTTTTCTTGGTAGACCTTGACTCCAACTGCCCCTATCACATGCCCCAGGTAAAGAATCTTTGTCAACCCACACCACACTTGGATTATTTCGCAAATAGAGACTGACTCTCCATGATGCTAAGAACCTCATCTAAGTGCCTCAAGTTCTCCTCCCAAGTCCTTCTAAAGACCAAGATATCATCAAAAAATACCAGAACACTCTTGCATAGTTGTTTCTTGAATAGATGATTCATACAAGACTGAAAGGTGATAGGTGCATTAGTGAGCCCAAATGGCATCACTAGAAACTTGTAGTGCCCGTAGTGACACCTAAATGTCATTTTATAAACATCATCTTCATGGACACGTATCTGATGGTACCCCGATCGAAGATCAATCTTTGAAAAATAAACTGCCCCATGTAGCTCGTCTAGAAACTCATCAATCCGGGGAATAGGGCACCTATTCTTAATGGTTCTCTTATTTAGTGCATGGTAATAAATACACATGCAAAGAGTACCTTCCTTCTTCTTCACTAATACCACTGAAGAAGTGAAGGGACTACAACTGGTCCTGATGTGTCCCATATCCAGGAGTTCCTTTATCAAATTTTTTATCTCCTCCTTATAGTGCCTGGGATGATGATAAAGTGTAGTAATAACAGGCTTAGCGCCCTCCTCCATCTCTATAATATGCTCAAATCCCCTGTCTGGAGCTATGCTTGGCAGAATATCCTTGAAGACCCTCTTGTACTTATCAAGCACCTTCTGAACATCAAAGTGAACCTGTTTCCCTGAGTCTGACATGGGTTTAGTGGATATGAAGCACTGGGCTGCCCACTCCATGTCATTATGTCTCATGATGGCCTCCATCCTGTGAGTAGATACTAACCTAGGCCCGCCATCTGGAATGGTCTTAAGAATCACCTACTGATCACCCTGTATAAACTCTAATTGTTTCAACATGTGATCAATGGTGTACCTGCCTAGGGTCTGCAACCATTGCATACCCAATATCACATCCAAACTGTCCAAGTCAATAACATAAAATTCTGCCTCTAGCAGCTAATCTCCAAAGTGTATTGGGAGACCGGTGATCTTCCCTGTACAACTCAATAGGTCCCCTCCTGCCACCTTGACCTCAAACTCTGGGATGTCATCTACCTATAGCCTTCTCCTGGAGACCATACCTATGCTGATAAAATTGTACGTAGTAGATGTATCTAAAAGGAAAACAATCCTCTGTCCTCTAACTACTCCTTTCAAATGAAAGGGGTGACATGTAGGAATCCTCGAAAGGGATGCTAAAGTAACTAGAGGCTGCTTGTGGGGGGCTTTCTTCTTCTTTCTTTCTGATGCTGGCTCTACCCGAGTATCCTCATCACTGTCCTCCTCATCACTACCATCACACTGCTCATACTCATCCTTAGAAGCTACATCAATATAATGAAGCTTGCCTTTTCCAAGGAACCTATGGTCTGGAGTCCAAGGCTCCCTGCAAGTAAAGCCTAACTTCCTCCTCCTCAGCTCATTTCTAGTCTCGAAATCCAACCTAGGAGGTGCACTCTTATTCTGATTTTTACCTTTCTGGAATGAAGAGGACCCCTTGAAGGGTTTCTTAGGTGGCTGTAATATGGAGGATGGTGAATCTGAATCGTGAGCTAACTTAATAGCATCATCCAAGGTGTCTGGTTTGAGGACTCTTATGTGCTAAAAATGTGTCACACTTCTATGAGTCATTATATTCAAGATTGCTCAAGAATGAGGTATCGAATGGTGACTCATAGCTCTCTATTCATGGAGTGCAAGGGTTTGTAATGGAGGCCCTTAGATTGACCTAGTTTGTACACCTGCAAGTACACCATAAAACAAGAGATTCAAAGAGGAAAATCAAGAATGCTAGTCTCCATGATCATCAAGTATGCATGCAAATGAAAGCTATTCTATATAATAACAAATGCAAGAAAGGAAATTAATCTATATGATAACAATGCATGATTATTCTATGAAAGGAAATACAAATGCAAGATTAATCTATGAAAGGAAACATGAATCTAATCTAATATTCAAGTGCAAAATTAATCTAAATGGATTGCCATGGGGCATGAAAGAAGAAGACAAGAAGAGAGAAGTTGCAATATCCAAGCTCAAGTGCTCAAATTCTCCTCCAAATTTGCTCTCCAATCCTGCAGCATAACAATAAACTAAAGAATGTGTGTATTTTTTTATTATTATGCAAATGAGAAGGAGAGACTTCCTTATAAAGAGCAATGGACGGTGGAGATTAAGAGGTTAAAAAAAGAAAATAAAGCAATGGTGGAGATTAAATCTTGGTTAATCCATGTGCTTTAAATTTTCAAAAGGCAAGATCAAAGGGTTATGATTAAGAGGCAAAAAAGCCCACCACTTAGGAAGATATAGAGAAAAAAGGTTATTTATTTATTTGATTTATTTATTTTTTTATCAAAAAGAGAGCTTTAAGTGGGGTTTTTATTTATTTAAAAGTGGAATTTTCTTTTAATTAAATAAGATAAGATTATTTAATTAAAAGAGGGATATTAATTAAATAAGATAAAATCATTTAATTAAAAAGGGATATTTTAATTAAATAATATATTTTTATTTAAAAGATATTTTCTTTTATATAAATAAGATTATTTCATTTAATAAAAAAAATGTTTTCTTTTAATTAAATAATATTATTGAAAAAATGATCAAACCTTAGGAAATATTGAAATAATTAAATTAATTATGATTTGATCAAGGAAGTTGATTTGAATTGAAAATGTTGCAAAACATTGATTCAGGAATTTGATAAATTGATTCTGGTCATTTGATAAATTGAAGAATGGGGATCCAAAGTCTAGGCCACCATTTTAGGGTGCATACATTTGCCCCTCTTTGACTAATGTGTGATATTTATGGGAACACATGTAGTTAAAGAATGTAGTTGAAGTGTGAGATCGCTTTGGGATCACAAAACAACGCAGACGTGTGATCTTCATGGGAACACATTAGGACAAAGATAAGCAGATTGAAAAAGACAAGGTCAACACCCCTGTAAATAGGCAATTGACATGTCCAAGATAAGAATCTTAAGCAAGGTTGCCCAAAGCGGAGCAATTGATAGGATTGATAAATCTGAATCAAGGATTAAAGTTTGATAGGTACTACCCCCTCGTGATTGAAATTGAAATGAGATAGAGGAGAAACAACAAATTGATAAATTTGATCAAATTGTACTAAAGATAAGGTTCTTGATGTAAGATGAAAGATATAAGGATCACAGAACTAAGGTAGATCATCAAACATGAAAGATTAAGACCCAAGGTTGAATTAGAAGAAAAGAAGTGGGGTGAAAGCGAGTGGAAGATAGAAGTTTGGAAGAGGTGGAAAGAAATGGAGAGAATAAAGAGAATTTGCCTTAAGAAAGAGAATGCCCCAAAATCAATCAACTGTTTAAGATAGAAAATTTTGATTGAGATCACGAAAG
>MU227297.1:2631618-2671604 GCA_018584345.1 Thuja plicata
AAAAAGATGTTTTATTTTAATTAAATAATATTATTGAAAAAATGATCAAACCTTAGGAAATATTGAAATAATTAAATTAATTACGATTTGATCAAGGAAATTGATTTGAATTGAAAATGTTGCAAAAATTGATTCAGGAATTTGATAAATTGATTCTGGTCATTTGATAAATTGAAGAATCGGGGCCCATAGTCCAGGCGATCATTTTAGGGTGCATACAACTCTAACCAGCCCTATGTATTTATCATACAAGCTCTCAATGAATAGCATTACCTTCCTTTTTCTGTCATGTCTAGGACCATGATGGAGATCCTATGAAACTCATCAATGTAATGTTCCAGAGATCCACCCTGTTTAAGCTGAGCTAGCTCCCTGTAGTAGACCTCTATATCTTTCCTATCAAAATAAGTGATCAATCTCGTGTTGAAGATCTAATAGGAAGCAATCAGTCCATGATCCTGGGAGACAAGGTCATGATGCCACCAATCATATGTGGCCCCCTCTAGATGTATAGTGGCAAATTTAATTGCCTCAGTCTCTGACATGGGCTTGAGGGTCAAGAAGGTATCGAGCTTGTGGATCCAAGATCTAGTGGATGTCTTGTCACTGCCATCAAATGTGGGGAAAGTCAAATTGTTCATGACATGTTTCAAGTCCCTATTTGGACCCCTGGGTCTCCAATCCTACTGGGTCCTGCCATATTCTCTCTTTTGTGCCATATACTGAACAAAGGTCAAGGCAGCCTTGACATGGATGGGTAACATGTCCCATTCATCGTGCATAGTCATAACATTCTCTGGAAGAATGTTTGTTGTATCAGGTTGTGCCACCTCTTCCTCTGCAACATTCTCCACAAATGTAGGCATGAGGGGTCTGTCTGTAGTACATGTGGGAGCTCTAGTAGCTCTAGGAGATCCTTCTCTGCTACTTCCACCACTATGATGGCTAGGGGGCCTCCTAGCTGTAACTGACAACTGCTAGATAACCACTGTAAGCTGGTGTAACACATCAACAATATGGTCCTGTCCAACACGTATCTATCTCATTGTCTCCTTGGCCTCTTTATCTGCCTCATCAGCCATGTTCCCACATGGAATAGCTTGTGCCAAAACAAACTCCTCATTTTCTATATGACTGGTCTCAATGTCAACCTGTACGGAAGAATCTGTCTGCTCCTACTCAACCCTGTTATGTCTAAGCTCGGGTATCCTGTGCCTGCTATGCATATCTAGCTAACATGGCTATTGTTGGACCAGAATGAAAATTTATTATAATAATCCCATTAGGATGACAGGATCAAGGCTCTGATACCACTGTAATGTTCCTTACTAGTCTATACTCAAAAGGAGGCTGGAAATTCTGACTTACGGAGGTAATTGTTGTTCTTTTTTATTATTAAAACTCATACTCTGAAGGATTCTTGTTTGCAGTTTAGAAATTTCATCAAGATCACATAATAATGAACAAAAACCAAAATGCTAATATGAAAATAGATTTTCTAAGTAAGACAAGACATTCAGGTGCCTTTCATTTCTTTAAGTCTTACGAAGCAATATATTCATATAAAGATTGACGTCACTGAGTTCATACAGTCAAACCATACATATGGGACAATACAATCAGAAGTTAACTTGAATCACCAATCAATAAACACTTTCCAAACATTAATGAGCTACCTAGAAGTGTATGCGTTTATCCACCAAGGATGTTGGCGTATGTAGTTGACGCTGTTGGTGTCCATTATCAATGTTTGGCATAGAGTGAATGGAATGCCTAATGTGATAGTCTACACCTCCTTAGCTTCACGTGACACCTTCACCCGATGCCTGTTGTATGACAGTCCCTCTAAATAATCCCATAGTGATACTCTCCCTCCAACCCATGATGCCCAGAGTGGAATAACTGTTCGTGCGGCTGATAAGAAGGGAGTTGTTAAAGCCTACGTTTGGTCTGCAACATCCTTTATTCACCCACTGCTGAAACCCAATGCCTTACACAGCTGGAAGAATATATGCATTCAATTTGGTATTCTGAAATCCTCTCAATGCTAGGATATCCATGGTGTACTAACAACCAGCATTACAACATTTCTTATAACTCCTGTAGGTTATGAATGTAATGCCTGCACTTTTCCTGGATGATTCTAGAATGACTCGAAGGCACTGAGATTTATTTCTTTGATGTCTTGAAGATTCAATACTGACTTTACAATAAGAAGTTTCCAAAATTAAATGTTTCCCTTTACCTCTGTTTATAAGCTCAAATATGAAATCTGAATGATTCCATCAATGTTGAAAGTGATGGGGCTATGTCCAAGCTTTTCAAGTTCTCCTCAAGGGTTTGCATCCTTAAGAAAATGACTAGTAATAGAGTGCAACCAGAATTTCAAATTCTTGTTTTATAATATTTTCATTGTGCTTTTCCCAAGGAAGATCTCTTTATTTTATAACCTCAAAGTGAGGGAAATCAATGCTTTTTAAGAGATGTGGGATAAAAGGTTTCATAAAGTGACTTTAAGTCACTTAAGTTACTTTTATAATATAAAGTACATAAATTGACTTTATAAATTCTTATTATAAAGTAAAGTGACTTTTCTTTTATAAAGTGAACCCATTAATAAAAGCTCACCCACTGAAGCCTGTGAATGGATGACATCCTCTGACAGAGCCATTAGCCTACCCGAATGGGGGAGATAGACTAATCTTGCACCCCACTGACCTACTGCAGAAGTGGGGACATTACAAATTGTAATGGATTTGTAATCAACAATAGTTAGATTTCACACACTCAGGTCAATGAGTATTTTTGTCTGCATTCTAAAAAGTGTAGTAAATAGAAGAAATCCTTTCAAGGAAGGTGGATTTACCAATCCTATTGTAAATCTCTTAACCGAGTGCACACTAAACATTGTTGCTAAAGCTCTTAACAGAGTAGATCTTAACCGGTCTCCACATAATACTTTGAACATGGCAGATCATCAAAAGTGATCAAATTGTAAGTCTTAACCGACCATTTCCAATCTGTAGATAGTGAAGATTTTTTGGGTGCAATCCCCACTATAGTTTTTACCTTCTAACAGGGGTTTTCTGTGATATCATATCATGTGTTATGAGTCACTTACTTTAATAAATGTTTCTATGAATGTTTACATGTTTGATTAAGTTAAAGAATTGATGTCTTACACAAAGACAATATAGAACAAATGGTTGGTTACACAATTGATTACATAAAGGATAAAGGATAAAGGATAAAAGAGACAAAAAAAATTTAGAGGTACTGATTCACCCCTCCCCTCTCAGTACACACTTCCCATTATTTCCAACATATGCACCCAGATAAGGCTCCGAGGCCGAATGGATTCCTGGTAGTCTTCTTTTAAAAATGATAGCACTTTATAGGTGATGAGGTGGTTGAGGCTCTTGAGGGGGTTAGAAACTCTAGTAATCTACTCAAAGAAGTAAACAACACCTTTCTTACTCTTATTCCAAATAAGGAGAAGGCTTATAATTATAATGACTTCATACCATATTTCTATGCAACACCATATATAAAATCCTTACAAAAACTTCAGCTAATCGAATCCAAAAACTTCTCCCTGAACTAATTAGTGAGGAGAAAACAAGGTTTGTCTCTGGGAGATCTATCTATGACAGGATAATAATTTATTATGAAGCAATTCATTCCATCCAACAAAATCATAACCCAAGTATGCTAATAAACATGGATATGAGGAAATCTTATGATAAGGTAGATTGGCGCTTTTTGTGTGAATGTTTAGAAGCCTTTGGATTTACAAAACCATGGAACAATATTATATTTGAATGTATTTCTTCTCCAAGAATCTCAGTATTGAATGGAATACCTAAGGGATTATTCAATATATCTAGGAGACTAAGACAAGGAGATCATATCTCTCCCTTCCTATTCATTATCATGGTAGAAGCGTTAGGCAGAGCAATAATAAAGGCCAGGGATGAAGGTATGTAGACACCTAAATTTGTTCAAGAAAAATCAAGCAAAGAGCGAAGTGAACGAATCAAGGAAAATCAGGAATTAATTAAATTATCAAATCTATTGGATTAATTAAATTAAAAAAGATCAATTAATTATGAAATTGATATTAATCGATTAATTGTATAGTTAAATCAAATTAAATCCAACCCAGTCAAGGGTGCACATGGATAAAATAAATCAAATAAATCAATTAATTAAATTTAATTACTCTCACCCATCATTTGGGACAAAATTTGAATCAACCAATGAGAGTAAGGATTTAAGCTCACATGTATCAATAATTCTCCATCACACATCATGAGAAGCATATTGACCCTTTGTTTTGTCTCTTTGCTCCAACCTTTGAGACCAACATTTATCTTGTCTCACCATTTGAAAACCTTGACTCAACTCAACCCTAATCGTGGTCAAATCAACTCTACCCCCTACCCTTGGGAAATTCTTTAAATAGAAACCATTTTCAAGAGAAAAAGATAATAACACACATTAATGAGCAAAGCATCATCACTATAGGCAATTGATATTGAGTTCATAGCATTTGCATTATATAATTTGCATAATATTGATCAATCTTGAAGTATTTAGTACAATTTGAGTTAAATAGGGCATAATCAAATCATTCAAAGATTCAATTTCTAATTACTAGGATTGTCACTAATGGATGCTAAGCTGAGAGCATTCAATTAGCACTTCTAGATAGAGATCCATGAGATGCTCCTTGTTTATGTTTCAATCAATTAGCTTAATTGTCTTGTTTTCAAAGTTAAATTGATAAATATCAAACTAATCTCATGAATATATTCTTATATATACAAATGGAACCCACCGCAGGGCTCTAAGCCTCATTTATAACATTTTCATGAAGTTTTGGTGTGTGTAAGTGTGTTTTGTTTGCAGGAACTTTCAATTTACAAGTGATGTGATGTGTTTGAGGTGAATGTTGACGCCTTTACATGGCCAAGTGATGCGTACACATATCCTTCTTCTTTTGTCTCACCTTCTTTCAACGCATTTGTCAGTGAAACAACTCATGCTACCTGAAGTTCAATGCTTGTACATCCAGAAGTGACGCTTTTTTAGATTTTTTTATAATTCCTAGAATACTTCTTTTAGCACATTTAATAGAAAAATAACACTTTATGTGAGTTAAATGGGGCTTAGTAATTAAGAGGTAGCACACAGTAACAGTGAAGTAGCATGTAGGAGGTTTAAAGTAACGCGTAGTCACTCATAAAGTAGCGCGTAGCACTGTCTTTCATTCTGTAGATTAAAATAAAAACCAAAAAATTTAATGATAATTTCTTCTTGTTTTGCAGATGTCAATCCATAGGAAGGTGTGTAAACCAGGCTACTACAAGAAGGGGGAAGAAAGAAGAGCAATCAAAAGGTGGAATAAGGTGAAATTGTCTAAACTTGTTATCAAGAGTTTTTAGAAAAACAGGGTATGCATAGGTATTGGAGAATCATTAATTTGAATCAAGAATTTTTCAACGTGCCTAATTTTGAATTGGATAATACCTCTTTTGATGCTCCTATCTAATTTCCATTATTTCATTTTTTTTGTCAACCAACTTGAGAAATTTCTTTCAATTTGATTTTTATCCTCATTTTTCTTGATTTGTGTTGGACTAACCTTTTGAGAAGAGTATGCAAATGAGTTGGAACAATCACCACTAGGTGAGTGCAAAATTGAAAAGCAAACAAATTAAAAAAGAACCTATCCTAGCTAGCTTCGAAAAGGTGAGATCTTAAACCTTTTGCAATTGCTTAAATTGTTGCAATTTAAAGTTAACATCTAGCATTAATTATAAAAGGGAATTCCAAGTCATGAATTAATGTTTTTATATGGAAAGTTTGAGATGAGAGGGACCTAATAAATCAACCAAACACTAAATTTAAACCTCTTTGTTTTTAGAAGAGAAGTGCTAGGTATATGCTCTTCACTCTTTGAGTGAATAAAAAAGCCATACACACTTCAAATACCTTAGATTAAGAGGTTGGAATAAATCTTGTTAATTGTGTCTGGAAGTGAAGAAGTAGTAGAGATATGCTCTTTACTCTTTTGGGTGAATCAAACTCCTAAACCTACCTATTCATTTCATTTATTGCTTTAAAATGAACAAGTTAGATCTTTAGTGGGCCTGCCTCTCAAGATTTGTCTTTTCAAGGACGGTGAGATGGAATGACCCAAAGTGGGAATTGAGACTAAACCAATCTATTCCACCCACTTAAAAAAAACCTCATTAAGTTTAAAAACTTAGAGGGAAAAAATATCAAATGCCTGGACTTGTAGGGTTAATAGCCAAAATTGTGCATCACAACTACGTAGCCCCTGTATGATTCATTTGATCTTTTCATGTGGAAATTCATTAAAATTCCCAAGTAATTCATTATTGACTACCTTATAGAGTCATTTACAAGCCAAATTTGTTTGTAGGTAGATTGCTTGGAAGACTTTCTTGGTCAAAACCTGTGGGAACGATCGAGAACATACAGTTTGTGTTTAGAATTAAGGGTTAAAAAAAAGATTGTTGTGTGTGTTGTGGTTGATGATCTATATTACAAATAGGAAACATTCACCTAGATCTGATCACACTTTAAAATTTTAAAAATAAATCAAATGGTGATAAAAAAATAGTGACACGTCCATTTTCTAGAGATCTTTTAATGCGTACAAACAATCTTGTAACACATTCAAATAGTCAAGTGACATGTATTAACAGAATTTTACTACCCGTGAATAGAGAAGTAACATGTACAACCTTGTTTTAATGCGTGTAAACCATAAAGTAACACGTAGCATTTTTTTAGTGAACGGGTACAAACATTAAAGTAGCGTGTATCAGCTATGTACTCATGCGTATAGACCGAGACACTAAAATAGTGAGTATCTCTTGGGTCTTTTGGAAAATTTTAAGATCATTTTTGGATACCCTTTCTAGAGTACTTCTTGTCCAATGCAACAAATATATCAAATCCCATATAATTCAAGGTGCTAAGAAAATTCTAAAAGGGACTAATCAAGAGGGTGATTTTAAAGATATCTGCTTCATGTTAATGCCTATTTTTACAATATCTCATTACATCAAGGCAACCTCACAAGAAGACATAACTTAACTCAGACAAGAAATGCCCTTTACAAGTGAAACACTTGCTTCCTCAGAACAACCTCTTGAAATCAAAAAGGAAGTAGAACCAGTCACAATGACATTTCCTTATGGATTTATGTCTCCTAACCTCATTAATCATGTTAATGAGGCCACGAATTCCCATAATGACAATTAGAATGATGGAAACAACAATGAAAATAACAATGGAAATAGTGAGGGAGGTAATGATATTAACAATGGAGGAAATAACATAAATGAGGAGGAAATAGGGACCATCAAGATGAAGAGACGACTGAAGAGAGAATAAACGAAGTGGCCCAAAGTCCTTTCTTTATGAAAATCATGGATAAAATATTAGAGATAGGGAGAAGTATTTCTTTGACCTATCTCAAGGAGGGGAAAATCTCCCCTATGATTATGATATGACTAATTTAAAGAAGAATGAAGAAGATGATAATCCAATTGCAATCATGAATAAACAATTCAAACTTTTCAAAATGCAATTGGATAACATGAAAAAAATGGTGGCTCCAAAGCCATTCTCAATCGAAGCTATATGCATGTTTCCTTTTGATAAGAATTTAATTATGGTACCATTCCCTTCAAATGTGATCTTTCCTAAATATGATAAATATGAAGGAGCATCTGATCCACAAGATCACTTAAGGGAATTTTGTGCATTAAGCTTAGAATTTATGCATGATACCACCTATTTAATGAGATTATTTCCAAGAAGTCTTGGAGCACCAACGATGGAATGGTTCTCAAAGATACCCTCAGGAATTCAAACATTTGAGGAGTTAGCCTCAAACTTTGCGACTCATTATTCATATAACATCAAACATGAGGTCACTATGATTAACTTATGTAATACCAAAAAAAGAGATGGAGAAGAATTCTTGGTCTTCTTACAAATATGGAGAGCGATATTTTCTCGATATCCTCAAAACATACTGGAAAAGGGAAAAGATGGACATTTTCATGAATAGTTTAAACATGGAAATGAACTATCAGTTAAGATTTCAATGTCCATGTACTTTTTAAGATGTTATTGAAAATGGGGTTACAACGGAGGAAGTGTTATTAAAAAGTGGAGAAATAAAACTCTACAAGGAAAATAAGAATTTTCCTAATAATCATAATAATTACAAAAAACATTAATCGGGCTCCTCCTAACAACAATCAGTTTTGGTTAAAGAATAACAACAAGGGCCTAGTTAATGATGGAGTTGTTGAAGCAAACAACTTAAAATCTACTCCTTTCAACCTCACAAGAGGATCTAACCAAGAAAACAGTGTGAACTAATCAACAAAGATCTCGTTCAATAACAATAAATTGTCCAATAATCAAGAAGCCAACAAACCAAAATCGTTCTTTAGCCCATCACCAAGAAGGAAGTTCACACCCTTGGGTGAACCTATTGAGAATTATTTAAGGACTCTTATTGCTAATAAAATTATTGTTCTACCAGAATCAAGAACATATGAACCACAAGTTAAACCCTCGTGGTGGAATGACACTCATCATTGTGAATACCATCAAAACAAAGGACATAAGACCAATGAGTGTATGAGGTTAAAACATGTTGTCCAAGATTTAATAGATAATGATGTGATTAAAGTGGAAGGGACTCAAAATAATGAAGATCATATGGACTTTAAAAATCCTTTCTTTAATCATGAGAAGGGAGAATCTTCAAATAATAATTAGAACAACAAAAGAGGAAATGATAAATTCAACTTTACACATAGCTGTGATAACGTTATCAATTCCTTATCGGGACATGAGAATACTATAAATGTCATTGTAGTAAAATATCAACCATCCAAAGAAACCTCTAATGTTGTTACTAGGGGGCAAGCATCAAGGATAACTTTACAAGGAACTAATCCTAAGAATATTGGTCCAAATAAAATATCTTCCACTTCAAGACAATACAACCTTGTGGACGAATTGCAAAAAACACCGACACAAATTTCAATCTTGGAACTTTTAAAAATTTCACCAAACCATAAGGAGAATTTAGAAAGGGCTCTTGTGGAAAGTAATGTTCCTGATAACTTGGATGTAAATAGATTTCAACATCCCCAAAATATCCCATTGCATATAGAGGTTTTGATACACAAGCACCATGTCAAAAGAGTACTCATTGATGGCGGAGCTAGTTTGAACATTTGTACATTAAGTCTATTCAAAGCCTTAGGATTTTTTGAAGTAGTTGTGGATCCAAGAAAGAATATTACCATTAAAGCTTATGATGATGAAGAGAGATCTTCTAAAGGAATGGTGATTTCACCCATCCAAGTGGGACCAATTCAAAAGGATACTATTTTCCAAGTTCTAGACATCAAATTAACTTATAACATCTTGCTAGGGAGACTGTGGATTCATGAAATGCAAGCAGTACCTTCAACTTACCATCAATGCATTAAGTTCTCGTACATGGGGGAAGAAATCACTATAAGTGGAGATTCAAATCCATTTCAATATTACAACATTGTTAAACCAGTGAATGAGTCATTTATTCCACATAATAGTGAAGGGGATACATCAAGTACATCTAATAAAGAAATCAAAGAAAAACTTCTTAGCCCAACTTTGAGTGCTAACTCAAGTAAAGATAAAACTAGCCCATCTACACCAACTAAGGGTAAAGAGAAAGTTAGTTTTTTAGACGAAGTTACCACAAATACTATTGTAAGTGTGTCACATCAAAAGGAGGAAAATTTACAATCCTCTAGAATTTAAAAAGAAGAAGCCAAAGAGACACACTATCAAAAGATGAATAAATTGATGCACAACTTTGAAAAACAATGCAAAATCAATCAAAATGGTGTAGGAGAATATTTCGTGTCATTATTTGATTTACCTACTTCTCCAAAGTCACATGGCCGACCATCTAGTGCTCATTCTATGGAAATGTATGATACCCATTTTGTAAGAGAAAGTGATCCCTCATCCATAGAAGAAGAAGATAATGAAGTGGCTTTATAAAGAGGATGAGACTTCAAGTTCTTGTATTGAAAGTGTTCAACATGTTAGCATTCAAACTGATCAATATGGAAAAGGTTTTCAAATCATCCAAAAAATGGGATATAAAGGAAGATGACCTTTGGGCATAAGGAATAAAGGATTTTTAGAACCCATACAACCTCCTTGGAGATCTAAAGATAAAAAATCTGAAATAGGATATCAAGAACAAGGAAATGATCTAAAGAACTTCAATAACTCCTATGAATACATCCATATGCTAGATTCAGAAAGTGAAGATGATTCTGCCAAATATGAATGGGATTCATTATCTGAGGCTTCTTGTTAGGAAAAGGAAGTGAATGTAATTCATACCTATGCTCCTACCTCTAGTGCAAATAAACAACCAAGTGTTGATCAAGGATTAAGTTCTAATCAAGAGCCAAACAATTATCAAGAATTAGATTTAAGAGAAGAATCCAATGGAAATCCTTGGGTGGGTGAACCATGGGCACCTTTTTGGTTAGGAGAATAAAAAATTAGGTTTAATCCACAAGAAACCTGAGAGGACTTGAGTGAGGATGATTTTGATCCAAGTTCTATGGAACGCCTTGAGAAAGCTCATGTCATAGATTTAAGTGATACAATGTATGGAACTCATAATGAAGTCATGTCATTAAACCCTATGGATATGAATTTACACAATGAACCTTTATCCCTTATTCATCCCAAACTAATTGATTAGGACCTATCCAAGCCAAATGACAGACTTTTTTTTCCCAATGATAATTCTATGGCCCTATACCTAAATGCGGTTGAACCATCTTTCACCAATGAATTTGATCAAAGCATAGAAATGGAAGAAAGTGTACAACCTCTCAATCCAAAGGAAAAAAAACAAAATAAATAGAAAAATGAAATGGTCTAGTGGTGAAAACCATAATGTGGCAGTGCTAGACCCAAATAAAGTAAAAATAAAGGATGTTGTTGAAGGTGAAAACCCAACTATGGCATCTAAGGAAGAGAGATTGGACACCTTGCCAGACAATGATGAAGAAATATATCCCATATTGATTGAACCTACAGAGAAGGTCAACATTGGCACTGAATCAGAACCCAAGTTCATCTAACTTTCAGCCTCATTAACTCTAGCAGATGTAACCACCCTAATTTTGTCTGCTCTGACCATAGACCCTATTTTACCTAAGTGTGATCATACCCCTAATTATGTCAAGACAATTCTTCAATTTATTGGCATAATTCATTAAATCAAATTTAATCTCCTAAGTGATTTAAATCACTAAATCAAATTAATTGCCTTAGCCAATTAAATCAAAATAAATCAAACCAATCAAAATAATTCAATTCAATCAAAACAAATCAAAACATGGCTAAAGTAATGAATAAAAGGAATTAAATAAATCCCCAAATTACATTTCCATTTACAAAAAGGGAAAGTCAATTCCCTAACTAATGGGAGTGAAATCACTTGGATCACCTCACATGGATCACCAAATATTCAATCTCCACCTCTCCTCCACTTTCAATCCTAACCTTTCATTCACCAAATTATTCTATAAATAGAATGAATTTTAAGCTCAATGGGCCCCTAATTTGAGTTTTCAATTTGCAAACTTATGCTGCTAGTATTGATAGAGATTTTCATGCATTTTAGTTTAAAATCTTCATTGCATTGTTATAATCTTCAAATTTAAGAGTTAAAATGAACATTTCTTGAGCATATATGCTAGTTTCTTTTGAATATTCCATTCTAAGTTGTATATGTCACTGATTAATGCATAATCTGAGGGCAATTATAGCATTCTTCACACTCCTCTTAGATATGAAGCAATTAGTTTGTTTTAGTGTTTTATTTAATGGCTTATTCTTTGTTTTTCACTAATGTAATAACTTATTGAAGTGTTGTGTTGCAGCTTGCAGAAACCATAAAATACACACACATTTCTGGCACCCACCGTGGGGCCGAATCTCATATTTTACCTTACTTATTCTTCATTTTGGACTAATTTATCTTCTTTGTTTTTAGGTACAAAGTCATCTTTTGTCATAAAGGCTCACTTTAGGGAAATTGAATCACTTCTGGGAAGTAGACTCGCACCCCGGATATCAGGGCTTGCATCTAGTAATCTTGCATCATTTTTGGTAAAGCCTCACTTCTAGTGAATTCTGGATTGCATTAGGGAAAGGCAATCACATTTAGGTAAAATAGGATCACATATAGTTTTTAAGGTTGATATTTGAAAAATATAGCCACTAATCCTTGAATGTTTTCTTTCTCTGTCCTTTAAACAACCTAATACTTGTTTGCAGATTGCTGTCTGTACCTTTTTTTTCAAAAAGTGTGGAAAAGGAAATTGCTAACTTGTGTTTTTCTTAACTTGTTTTAAATTGTTCAAAGTTTCAAATTAAATACAAATTCTCATCATTTGTTAAATCAATTAGAGAAGTATGCTCTCTTCCTTCAAGGAAAATCAGAAACTCAAAAGTTGATTTAGGACTTGAGAGGAATTTGGGGTAAATGAACAAGGCAAACACTTCATTGTTTAAATATTTTTGGGCAAGTAATTGAAAAACTCAAATCACTAAATATTGTGGGACTAATTGAACAAATTACATTGTATAAATTCCCTTTGGCAAGTAATTGAACAACACAAGTCATTTAAATTTTGTGGGAAAAAGAACTTCATTGTCTAAATTTTGGGATATTGTAATTGAACAAGCAAAGAACTTAAATATTGTGGAAAAAGAACTTCATTGTCTAAATTTTGGGATATTGTAATTGAACAAGCAAAGAACTTAAATATTGTGGAAAAAGAACAAACAAACTTTGCTTTCAAGTACTTGTGTTTTCATAATCTAGAGATATCTAAATCAAACTTAAGCTTGCTTTTCGATCTCACTAGAGGATTTTCTCTTCCTTCCAAGTGGGGGATTCAAAAATGCGACATGGGGGATTGAGTTATCAGTGAATTTGTTTGAGGGAAAGAACTTTGGTTGAAGTGCTTGTGGGAGAAAATGACACGGACTAGGAGAGTATGATCTTCTTCTTTCGAAGAATCATAAATCTTGAAATCCTAAGCTCGCCAATCCTTTGTATGCTTTTTAAACATTAGAGGGCCTGACAATTGAGGAAAAAATCTCCCAGGAATGACCCAAGTGAGGACAGATTTACACCAACCCTTCAAACTGACTATAAATAATGGCTTCCCTGTAGGCTAAAACCTTAGAAGACGAAATCAATTTTTTTCTTGAAATTTTGACATCATTCCTTGAACATGCTTGGGTGTGTGTAGAGCGGAGCCGCTTGAATATTGCTTGTGAGACTACACACATTTGAGTACTCATAGGGTTATATGCCTCAATTTTTCCTTGTGCAATTCTATGGGAGACAGTTTTGAAGGGATTGCCCCATCATAAACAACAAATTATAGTCAAAACTACCCGATTCATCCCCGAAAGGGTGATAATATTTATGCAAGGCAAATAGTAATTTCCCCAAGATACTCATCATTTCATGCCCTCACTTGCATTTAGAGTCAGCTAATATGGTATCATAATGAGAGCCATTGCATGCTTGGTGATAGCCATATTCTGATTAGCATTTGAGTGTGTACCTGAGTCTATGAGCAAAGATTTTTATCCTATGCTTAGACACTAGGGATTAAGGATGTGTTTTTTCACCCCTAACAATGCAAAGTTGCTTGATGTTCTTAAAAGATCACTAAAAAGATAAATCCTTCAAACAAGAAACAAAATTCAATCCTTAAGACTACATGCTGTGTTTTTCACTCATTGGAAAGTCTCAGAGAACAATTTGCAATCAAAAAAACTTCACATATTCTGAGACAGACTTAACAAAATACAAAACTTGATAGAACATTAGAGATTCGCCTTTAGTCTATCCTGGCTCACATCTGGTTGTGCATAGTCGTATTTAGTATTCTGGCTCACATCTGGTTAATATTGCATCACTTTTAGGGAGAAAGGTCACATATAGGATATCAAGACTCGTATTTAGTTCATCAGAAGCTTGTATCTAGTAATTTATAGCTTTCCTGTAGAGTGTCACATCTAAAATAGTGGGCAGTTGTATAGTTTTCTCTCAGAGAAAATTAGTATATTTGGGTACCCTTTTGGCTCCTTAGTCTAACCCTATTGCTTTTTCTGGTCTCTCTGTTGCTGTTTCAAAACTTTTTGAAGTCTACCTTGCATGTCATTTTGGACTCTTACAATTGGTCTAAAAATGTGTGGTCTATTCACTCTAAAAAACAACTTGATTCCCTGCTCATTATCAGGGCATTCTAACCCTTTGATGCTAGAGTCATTTACTTCCATTAAACAATAAACAATCCTTACAACTTGGACACACATACTTGAACAATTTGAGACTTCACTTGACATTATTGGGAAACTTTGTACATAGTTGAGATTCAACTTCATGGTTAACACAAGATGCAACAAGTATCTTGCTAATGAATCAGAAGTACCTCCTAGAATACTACATTTTCAACAAGGGGAAACATCTCGCAATCCCTTATTTGACACAGAATCACCCACACCCACAATGGAAGCTCCTAGGAATGAATGGAGTACAACCTTTGAAGAATACAACAATGACAACAACTAAAGACAAGAAGACACTAGTAGTGAGGAAGAAATTCACATCACTCACCCCTTGTTTGACTCGGATAGTGATGGAGATGTACCCGAGGAAGAGTACAATATAATAAAACAAAGTAGGAAATTCCAAAGAACATTGGATAAGATAATTGGTGAAGCCAAAGATAAATACTTTCTACATCTAGCATCCATTAGAGTAAAACTACCTAATGATTATGATGTTGAAAGACTAAAGGAAAAAGAGATACCAACCCCTATCTCTATTCTCACCAAACAATTGACCTTGATGCAAGTAGAACTTGCAACGCTCAAACAAGAGAAGGTCAAACCGACAAAGAAATACTCTTTGGACTCCATTTGTCCATTACCATTTGACAAGAGTATTAAGATGATTCCATTTCCTCCCAACATGGCAAGGCCTAAATATGAAAAGTATAAGGGAGAGACTGATCCACATGACCATGTGAGAGATTTTTGTGCTCTAAGCATAGAGTACATGCACGAACCAACATTACCTAATGAGGCTATTTCTAGGAAGTCTAGGCAGAAATGCTATGGAGTGGTTCTCCAAACTCACACCTAAGGTGAAATCTTTTGAGGAGTTAATACAACGCTTTGTCCAAAATTACTCCTACAATATAAAACACGATGTAACCATGATGGACTTACATAACAAAACAAAGAACCGGTGAATCCTTTAAACACTTTTTACAAAGGTGGAGGAAAATCTTTGTGAGGTATTCAAGAGTTATTCCCGAATTAGAAAATATGGAAATCTTCATAAACAACTTGATACCTGAATTAAACTATGATTTGCAAATGCAAGATTCACCTAGCTTTGATAAGATGATCAAGAATGCCATCCGTATTGAAGAGGCCATGGTTAAGAAAGGAGAAATCACTATTCAAAGTGATATCCAATCTACCAAATACAAAAACAAGCCTAAATGGTGGAAACAAAACATGAATGTTGTTAACAATGGAGTGGTAGATGCATCTTATGCTAATCCTAAACCAACAATGTTTAATCTAACGAATAAGATGCAAGCAAACAAAGAAGCTAAGGTAACAACCGCAATACCTAAAGCAAACAATGACAAAAAACAAGAGTAGACCATGGACTTCTAGACCTCAACGAACATTCACTCCTTTGGGTGAACCTCTTGAGATAGTTTTGAAGACACTCTTGGAAAAAAAAGTTCTTACGATTCCCAATTCAAAATCATGGGAACCCGAAGTCAAACCAAAATAGTGGGATGATAATTATTATTGTGTCTTTCAAAAGAAAAAAGGACATAAGACCAATAACTATGTGAAGCTTAAAAATATTATACAAGACCTTATTGAAGGAGGAAAAATCAAAGTGGAGGGACACACCACTAATGAAGACCATACGGCATTCAACAAACCATTCCCTAATTATGAGAAAGGGGAAGAATCTAAAGGAAAAGGAAATGAAGTGAATTATGCCTACTCCAATAATGATAATGTGGTCAACATGTTGGACATTAAATATGAATCAATCAATGTGATCACTATCAAAGGGGCTAAAGACACATCTTCACAATCAAATGTTGTAATTCGAAGTCAAGCACAAGTCACAATCAAAGGACCTAGTTCCCCATCAAAACCAGTGACATCTTCCAAGGTACCTATTGTCACACTTCCCAAACCAGTAGCAACAAGACAAATAGTTACCATTCCTGTAACAAACTATAACTTGGTGGATCAATTGCAAAGAACCTCTGCTCAAATGTCTATCTTTGAGTTACTTAAAATCTCCTCAGTGCATAGGGAAGTTCTTGAACAAGTCCTAAATTTTGCAAATGTGCCAAAAGACATTGATGTAGACAAATTTCAAGGAATGGTAAATCATATCTCAACACCACACTATCTCTCTTTTTTAGAAGAAGATGACAAAGCATTGACACATCCACATAACCAACCTCTACACATTGAAGTCCTAATTCATAAATCCTGTGTCAGACGTGTATTGATAGATGGAGGTGCAGGGTTGAAAATTTGTACTCTCAATCTAATAAGGAAGCTGGTTCTCTTAGAAAAAACCATTGATTCAAGAAGTAATATCACTATCAAAGCTTATGATGAAGAAGAAAGCTCCTCTAAAGGTCTCATTGTTCTAGCAATCAGAATAGGACCAATTGAAAGAAATGTGATCTGTCAAGTTCTAGATCTACCCTTGGCTTACATTAACATAATATTAAGGAGACCTTGGATCCATGAAATTCAAGCAGTACCATCTTCTTACCACCAGTGTATAAAATTCCCACATAATGGGGTGGAAGTAACAATTCCTGCATATGCCAGTTATACTTGCAACAATGTTAAAGCAGATAGTATGGTTCCTCATAACAAGGAAGTTCCAAAAGAAATAGTACCTATAACTACTAAAGACATGGTTATGCGAAGCTTTGGATAGACATTACAACTTGAAGAAACTAGTATGGGAGAATACAAGCTAGACATGACCCCATCATCGACAGAACTTCTAGTATCTCTAAGATCTTATGGGAAACCTTCCTCATCTTTCACACCTACTACATCTAAAGAACCAGAAATTCACAAAGCATATAGTATGGTTAAAGCACCTACCTCTCAAGAGGATGAAAAAGAACAAAAAATAGTCTTGGCTTGACTTTACAAAGGAGAAACAATAGAAAATGAGGTAAAACATGTGGAAATATCCCCATAAAAGTACGGTAAAGGATATGACCTTCTCAAACAAATGGGATATAAAGGGAAGGGACCTTTAGGAGACAAAGGAAAAGGAATTTTTGAACATATTCACATGGGATTCAGAAATACTAAAGACAAAATAGGACTAGGTTTCAACAACAAAATTGAAAACCCTATTTCAAGAGATGGTCCAATCTTTGATGAAGGAAGTGAAGAAGAAGAAGAAGAGACATAAATTGAACAATGGACCTATGAGAGATTATTGCATATTGGTACAGAGTATCCCAAATATCAAGGAGAAAGATATGTACCTATCTTTGAAACACCACAAGACACTCATGTTCCTTTATTGACACAAGCTACTATTCAAGAAGTAGAGGAAACAACAGAAGTCCCATTGATAGAAACAAATACTAAAGAAATACCCCAACAATGAGATTTACACCCTACCTGGGGGCAGTTGGTCACAATTTCACATGTCCTAGATTTACCTCACTTTGATCTACAAGTGGCTAATAGGGTACATCAGGTAACTATTGCTGAATTTCTAAACAGATCAGATGATGAAATAACAGACTCACGTGATTATGAATGAGATGTCCTATTTGGTGCTACCATGGACATTGAAGTAGATGTGATTCATAAATTAGTACTGATATTTCATAGAGGAGAGAGTTCTAACACTGCTATTGTTCTAGAATCAAATGGGCTACCATTGCCTAGAATTCATGATGAAGAAACTAGTGTTTTACTAGGTCTAGAAGACATTATGAGACTACAAGCAATGAGTTCCATTTTGCAAAGAGAAGAAGAAGAAATTTCAATTCATGAGTCACTAGAGTTAGGTCCGCATATTACTAACAATGACCCTATTAATGGAGATTTAACTCTTGATGATCTAAATGCTATAGAAGTTGACTTAACAGAACATGTCTTGTCAATTAATTGTTTTGACGTTGATGCGATGTTGTCCTTACCAAACTCTAATTCATTATCCTTGATAAACCCTGATCTAATTGATTAGATAAATTCAGATCCTAGTCCTATCATGAACTTCCCTAATGACTACACTTTGGCCTATTACCTAAATTATTGTGAACCCTATCCTTCTTCCACCAATGCAAGGAGCGTGAGCATGTCAGAGGAGGATATCAAGTTTCGTAGTCACAAATTGAAAAATAAAAAGAAGAAAAGAACTAATGGCAAAGACCATGTTGTGGCAGTATCAAATTCTAAAAAAGTAAAAATAAAAGATGTATCTGATGGTGAAAACCTCCCAGAGGTGCCAAAAGATGAGATTCTTGATATCCTCCTTGAGAAATTTCAAGAAAGAACTTCAGTTTTGATAGAACCCACACAACCGGTTAACTTGGGCACAACTGAAGTTCCTCAAATTGTTCACCTAGTACAATCCTTGTCAGAAGAGGAGAAGATATAATTCATTGAGTTCTTGAAAGAGAAAAAGATCAAATTTGCATGGTCTTACACAGATATGCCTGGACTAGATCCTGAATTAATAATGCATCATTTATCTATAGCTCTTGGGATCAAACCCGTGAAACAGAAACTAAGAAAGATGCATCCTCATGTTGCATTATTGGTGAAAGTAGAGGTAGAAAAATTACTGAAAGATGGATTCATAAGAATCATCGCTTACACAGGATGGATTTCTAATGTGGTACGAGTATCTAAATTAGACAAATCTATCAGGATCTGCACAGACTTTAGGGACTTGAACAAAACATGTCCTAAAGACGATTTTCCACTACCAAACATTGATATGATCATAGATCTTACAACAGGCTATCAAATGTACTCACTAATGGATGGTTTCTTGGGCTATAACCAGATTAATATTTCTCCTGAAGACCAAGAGAAGACCACATGCACATGCGCATGGGGAAATTTTTGTAGGAACACTATGCCGTTTGGATTAAAGAATGCTGGTGCTACATACCAAAGAGCTATGACTACCATATTCCATGATATGATACATAAAAACATGGAGGATTACATGGATGATACCTTAGCAAAATAAAAAAAAGGAATACACATATTGAAGACTTGTAGAAGATATTAGATCGCATGGAACAATTTCAACTCTGGCTCAATCCAAAGAAGTGTGCCTTTGGAGTTCAATCAGGAAAGCTACTAGGGTTTATAGTATCAGTGAAAGAAATTGAGGTTGACCCTGGAAAAGTCAAAGCTATACTAGAAATGTCACCTCCATGCAACATTAGTCAAATGAGGACATTACAAGGAAGACTCCAGTTAATCAAGAGTTTTATGTCACAACTTGCAGACAGAGCACAACCTTTTACTAAATTGTTACATAAGGGTGTTACCTTCAAATGGGATGAACATTGTGAAAATAACTTCAAAGAATTAAAAGATTACTTGTCTACTCCTCCTGTTCTCATGGAACCCATTCACAGAAAGCCATTACTCCTATACATTTCAGCTACAACTACATCACTGGGAGTATTGCTGGCTCAAGAAGATGAAACTAAAAAGGAAAGAGCAATTTACTATATCAACAGAACACTAGTATCTTATGAACTCAGTTACAACATAATTGAAAAATCTTTCTTAGCAATTGTCTTTGCATCACAGAAATTGAGACATTATATGCTATCACATATAGTAAAACTTATTGCAAAGATAGATCCTCTGAAATACCTCTTAAGCAAGACAACACTAACATGAAGGCTAGGAAAATGGGTCTTGATTCTGAGTGAATTTGATGTTGATTACATGGATAGAAGGGGTATTCAAGGACAAGTCCTCGTAGATCAATTAGCTGATTCACCCTTGCAAGATGATGCACCTCTGATAATTGAATTTCCTGATGAAACAATAGTGCATAATCAAAGGATAACTAGACCAGAAAGATTTAAAAAATCTAGGAATGGTTGAAATTAAAAAAAAAGAGATGATGTTAATGATTAGATAAACTATGAAATTAAACAACCAAAGCAAGCAACCAGACAGCAAAATCAGATAAATTTAAGAAGAAAACTGGATATAAAACCTGCATGAATGAGAGAATTTAGCAAAAATTCCCACATGAGAGATAAATGGACTCATTCTGCACAAAACCCACATCTCAGTTTTGCGAGATTCATTTTCATTTTTATATGAATAATATGAACAAAAGACAAATATATCGTGCATAAAATGATGAAAAGTTATAATGAAACCTGCAAATAAAAAAGTTAGATATAAAGATTTGAATAAAGTGAATGTAGGGAACAATGTTAGAATGCTAAAATATGTAAAACTGAATATAGAAGTCTGCAAATAAGATAGTTAGGAAAATGGATGAAAATGCATAAAAGAGAAAACCCTTGCGGTTGCCTGACAGAGGGTGAGTTAGAACTTTAAAAAGAACTTGAAAATAGAAAAATAGACTTAAATTTGCAAAAAAAGAGAGAAATCCCTGCAAATAAGAGTTAGATCAACAAAAATATGATTTCTTCTCCTCAACGGAGATGTCTTTCAACTATTCCTGCATTTACACTCAAAACAAGGATTAAACCAGCTCTGATACCATGTTAGAAAATATAAATAAAGTAAACTAGATTTAGAAAAGAATCCAAGAGAGAGTGCAAAAATGAAAATGTTTACCATAAACGAAAAGATGATCCAGGAACAATCACCAAGAAGCTCAAGAACAACACCAAAACAATATTTTTGAAAGGGGAAAAACTAAGAAAAACCCCTTGTGCTTATAAAATGAATGAGGCAAGAAGCCAAAGAAGAAGAGAGAGAGATGGAGAAAGAATCTCATTACAACATTGTGAGAATGAGAATGAAAAAGAGAGAAGAAGAGAGAAGCACTACTCCATGAGAACCAACCTTAAGAAGTGAGAGAGAAGCATCTCTTAAGTAGAGATGAGTGAAGGATTTTGCATGTAACTCCCATATCTTATGAGTGCCACATTCAGATTAAGTGTGTGCCATGTGTAGGAATCCTCTTAAGGAGGAATATCTAATTTCCTTATTAAAGGAATTACATAAAAAGAGTTGTGCTCCCACTAGAGGACAAAATACATGTAGGGATTCCATATGAATCTCCTAATTAAAATACAAGTAAAGATTAGATATTCTAACAAATCAAGTATGCAAATTTTATGACATGTATGATTCAAATGACAAAATTGTTATAGAAGATATTGGGATTAATCACATGTTAATTTTCAATAAATTTGTTGCAGATGGCTAGAAGCATTCCTCAAGAGTTGTATGATAAACTGGAAGTGAGGAAACAATTAGCACTATAAGAAGATGATCAAATCAGGGTAAAATCTAGTGAAGACATATTACCAATAATATCATATGATGAGCATAAAATAATTATGAATGGACTAAAACCCTATTAATAACTAACTCCATGCTGATCAAGATAATGACAAGAAAATATGATGAGGTAATTGAGGATACTCACAAGGTGATAGAAAAAAATCTAATGGAAGATGAACCTGAGAAGATATCACCTCCTATACCTAAGGCTACTAATCCTAAAACTATCCTAAGGGGAGGTTCCTCCAAGACTTCAATAATCAACATTTATTCACCTAAATATGGAGAGGATAATGGTTAGTTTGTTAGCATAGTAAAGCAACCTAATTTCTTTGTCGCTGGTGTGTCCATAATTTTGGACACCTCACTGGATACAAATGATCCTTTTGAAGAAAACACTGACATTGTGCCTGAGATTGATAAAAAAAAAGTAAAATCTATTGAGGAAGAGAAAACAAGCATTGCTAAGGTTGTGAAGGAACCAGAGAGTAAGGCTGAAGTAAAATAATAAATAATGACACCTATTTCTTCAACCTTATTGTTGGAAAGTGGAAAGAAAACATTGAGTGCAGATGTGGAGAGTATGGATGAATACAAGCTGATGAATCTATCTTACATCACATTTGGAAAAATCTAAGGAGAGATCAAAGCATAAAATAGAGAAGTAGTCAAGGGTATTGGATAGGTCAGTTGATACCGTCAACACAATCCTACCTATACCTCTTACTTTCCAAGTAAAGGACACTGTAGAGAACTTGAACACAAAATTGGATGAATTTGACAGTCACTATGCATCCTTAGAGAAGATCAGAGAAGAAAAAGCAGAACAAAAATACTTAGCAAAGAAGTTAGAGGAAGTATGCAAGTCTATTTTATGGGACTTGAGCATACTAGACAAAACAATGTTTGAAGCAAAGAGTTGTGTGACACATGAAATGAAGTTATACAGTTACTATATAAACCCTATCAGACACCTTCAGAACATTGAGGATATTATATCAAATGATAGATAAACTCTAGATAAGATGATGCACATTTATGAGAGCTCCTCATACACTGTATTAGAGTTAGACAAAGAAGTGTCCAAACTATTGGACAAGTTGAGTGTGTTGGAGAAAAATAAAGGGAGATTTGTGGGAAGATTTGGTACATTGAAGAGTTTGATTACTCCTAAGTTATCAATTCTTGAGATACACCTTTCCAACATGGAGAAGACAACACAAGCTCTCACTGGGTACATGCCTATCGATTTAAAGGGAGCAGAGACATCTTCTTTTGTGTTGAATGGAATGATCCATGTGAGTCAGATATTGGTAAATACTTGGACTAAGGAAGTAAAGATCTTGGAAAGCTCTTTTCAAAATGTACTTAAGATGGTCTAAATTCTTGGTAAGAAGTTGTATAAATTTTGTTATGTATTCTACATTTTTGTATACCTTTGCCATTGATGTCAAAGGGGGAGAAGTAAAGATATGAAAAATGTACAGAGGAAAGATAGAAAAGATAATTTGGAATGGTAAATATATAGAGGAGATAAAGAAGATTATTGTATATATAAGATTCATAGTTTTAGACACTTAGTCATTTTTCACTAAGTGTTTCCATCAATGCCAAAAGGGGAGATTGTTGGCAAGTGGCTCATCCAGGAGTGTTCAAGAACATATTAGGGTTGTAATTTATGGAAACACATCAGTTATGAATGATCTCTTGGAGTGAAACATAGTTTTGGAGTTAAGGCTTGTAAAAATGACTAATTCTAGAAGGCAGTTTACCGGGTACAGGAGTACAATTTTGGGTAGAGAACACTGTATATGATGAATGAAGACATGTGAGCTTAGAGGAAGCTATTTTGAGGTGTGTTAGACCTTTAGTTAAAGTCTCTTGAGACTTGGAGTTCAAAGATTAAAGATATAGTTGTTTGAAGTCATGCGAGGACAGTGATACAATGAGACAAAGTAGTTGAATGGTCGCGATGATTGAGGGAGTGTAACATGGAATCAAAATGTAATATGTTGTATTTACATTGTGTATTACCTATATTTTTGTAGCGTATGATCACCAAATTTGTTCTTACTTTTTGTATAAGTGTTGGTTCCATTTTGTGATGTATTTGGGAGCCGACTGGGTATGTAATAAAGTATATATATGGAGAGTTTTTGAGAAGCGAAGTATGGATTTTGTGTGGATGAATGAATGGATGCATTATGATGTTAGAATATGACAGATGGTGATGCAAGATACAAATGGAACTACTTAATCATAGAAAATTCTTGTTTATGTTTATTTTGATAAAACATTATAATAGAGACATATTTATGATTGTATGAGCAGTGAGCTCAATGTATACCCCTAACAAGGTTTTGTATTCCTTTAACAGGGAAATGTACTATTGTACTACTTATCTCCTAACAGGGCTAGGTCTTCTAATAGGGACAAGTCTTCTAACAGGGACATGATACTTTTAGTGCATATTTGTGGGTACCATCCCCACCGGGGTTTTCCCTTGGCGAGGGTTTCCTCAAGAAAAAATTCATGGTGTTATGAGTTGTGTACTTTATGTTTATGTTCTTTTCATTTCAGAAATTATCTGGTTAGGTTGGAATTTGATAAGTTTAATTTTAAAGTGTTGTAATGTTGATTCACCCCCCTCTCAATATTACTTTATCCTAACATTGTCATCATTTCTGGGGTTATACCACTCATTTTGGCTAGATTTTCAACTTGGTTCCTAATCTTTCTTTAGATTACCGATGCTCTTAATTCACTGTAAATTTTCAATGATGACTCTTCATAGGTTACAAACCTAGGTGTTGAAGTATCAATTGGTTTTGAAAATATAACATCAACATGTATAGGGACTAAATCATCATCAACTTCATAACCCATAGATGATACCCAAAATGTCCTAGGTTGCACTACTTGCAACATACATGTATCTAAAATAAATATCATCTTTATACTTTTCAACAATATCAGTTAGGATTCTCTCTTTTAAGTACATTTTGCCTTGAAAATCTTTAAAATATCCCCACATAACCATATTAAAATCATTTCCTAAAGTCCTGATACATTTCTTAATCTGCATTACTATCATTCTATCCTCTAACCATGTAATAAGACCTATTCCAGGAAATTGATTTTGCAAGTAAAAGAACATACATACCAGGAGTGATCCATATTTGAATGAATTTCGTCTTATCTTTCTTGATCTTATCCATGTTCAAAAATAATTAACTCCTCAATATCTCACAAAGATCATATTTTGTATCTTCCTTCATGATTTTGTATGCAACACGAATAGTTCCACTAGGTACACTGTTCAACCGGCTAGAATGGTATACTCTGTATCCTATCACCATTGAATAAAATCTCACTTTCTTGTCTACTATATCCTTGACAGTCATGGCTCGGTGATATTTTTTGGATTTGGTGAAACGAGTAACCAAATTTGTATCAATAGTTTGTAGAGTTGGTGCCTCACTGGTCGCACAAAATCCAGTAACTCTATTGATTATCTCCTCTGTAATCTTGTGTGGCTTGTCCAGCCAAATGAATTGATCATAGACTATTCTCAATACATATCTTATCCATTCTAGATGAAAATCATTAGGTATCTCAGTCGGATAGGTGAAACCTTTGTTCATCATATGCATATGGTCCTCCTTTAATCTTTGGTCATCACACAATTTAAGAAACTCATTTTAGATTTCATCAACTCCAAGTTCTTCCAGCTTTTAGTGGATGCAAGAATGAATGTGTTCTATCAACAATACACCATAGGTTATCGAAGATAGGGCACCCATTGGATCATTCTCATTTCCATTCATCAGGTGTAACTTGAATAAGGGTCTTGGCTCATCAATGACGTTGACCAAAACATGAGTATCCATAATGTCAACAATTAGAAACAACAATTATTCATGTAAAGATCTTTGCAACATACACAATAACCTTGACTTCACAGATTAGTGTTCTTTGAAAACCGATAGAATTTATTGCTTGAAATCTTAGTCCACAAATACAAATAACTCTGTCTATGGAATGTAATCAAATTATCTTTAGTAAACCTTGAGAGATTGTAAAGTGAAAATGAGTTTAATTTCTCATCTTTATAATATTTGTGAATATAGTCATTTAAACATAACGGTCAAATAATGCTTTCCACCAACCACAACAGTTAAAACATAATAATCATTAAACACATGCACAAAAACACTTTATCTTCACTAACCATCATTAAATGAAAAATATACATCTCAAAATTCTTATGAATCTTATCGATCATGAATTCAAGGGATCGATAAATTATTTGACTATAAGTGCCCCCCCTAAGCAAACAATGTGCTTAGTTCACCGATGGATTCTCCATATTTCCTAAACTTGTGGAGTTCTTATTCAAATATGAAGAATTAAATTCTCCTTTCCTCACCCATGTCTTCTTCATATCATTTCTAACTTCATCAGCATTAACATTTTATTTCCCTTTACCATTTTCAATATTGTTCACCGGTTGACCTCTGGTATACTTTCTTGCTCTGCATGATCTAGCAAGATGGCCAATTTTTTTATAGACATAAAATACCATACATGTTAGATTTTAGGGTCCAGCATTACCTCTGGTTGACCTTAATTTTCAATTCACAGCCACATGCCCATAGTTGTGACAATTAGAATAGGTAACATATGACCGGTTACCTTGATTGATAGGTCTTTGACTGTTGTAATCATATGACAACTGATTTTTGATTCTCTCCCCACACTCATTAGCTCTATGTCCAAACTTGTTTTAATAATAACAAACTCCATGTAATGCATTAGATCTAGCATTTTAGTTATTAGTTATACCAAAGGAACTTCTTGATCTACCAGTAGAACCTCTAGGTCTAACATTTAGACCAATAGGTTTAAACCAACATACATTAGTAGTATGACCTTCCTTATGACAACTAAAACATACTGGTCTATACCTTCTTATGCCAATGTTATTGTTCACCTTGGGTGTTGATTTACCTCTTGCATTGATGTCCTTAGTGCCAGATGATTCACCAACTTGAAATTTTGAAAATCCTAGACCTTTTTTCTCTCCATTCATCCTCTGTCTTCCAAGTTGTTCATCAAGTTTAGTAGAACTCTTTCTGGATTTATCTAGTAGATCATTTGCAACTTTCAACTCTTATTTTATCTTTTCATTCTCTTTCCTTATTCCCTCATTCTCTCTTTCAATATAATATTTTTCTTCATCTATGTCATGTAAGTGTTCCTGCAATATAGTAACCTCTTTCTCTATCTGAATAGATGCTCCAACTTCTCTATTAGGGTTTCATCTTTAGCCTTTAGGGAATCTTCAACATTTTTCTTGGCATCCTCCGTAGCTCTTCTTCCTTCAAGTTCTTCAACCATCTTGACAGACTAAATTTCAAGCTCTCTTTTGAGATTTTCCACTTCTCTTTTGAGTCTAGTGTTTTTATCCATTAGATCAGTCAGTGCTTCCTTAGATTCTTCAGACAAACCACCTTCAGACAATTGTTCAATGTAGTCTTGACTTTCACTCGATTTATCAACAAGATCTATTCTTTTAGCAAGGGAATGCCTCAACATTTCCTTTAGTTCATTGATAACTTTTCTTGCATCCTCAAGCTTCTTTTCATACTTGTATCTATCCATGTTGAATTATAGGGATCTTTTCCTCAAGCGGTTAAGCTTAATATCAAGAGGACCAATGCTCTGATACCAATTTTTGGAAAGCTTAGGTATTGAGAGGGAGGTTAATTAGTACAAATAGGTAATGAACAAATTCAACCACTAATATGAATATCTACATTATTAACTTCCAAACCACAAAGCATATAACTAAAGTAAACAAATGACAATAAACAATATCAAGCATCCTCAAGATCAACACACATAACACATGTATTTTATCATGGAAACCCTTGTAAGAGGGGAAAAACTATGGAGGGGATGACACCCACAAGCCCACTACTATAGTAAATGAGTTTTCCCTATTAGGAGCTACAAATACCCTTTCTGAGGGTTCACCCTATTAGGAGTGATTAGTAAAATATTAGGAATATAATAAGATCATTTATGATCTACCTCGTTAGAGGATTTCAAACCTTAATAAATAAGTTACCTTGTTAAAGGATTTACAGATAAGAACCTGTTAAAGTTCACCCGGTTAAGGGATTTAACCTACTGTAACTGTTAGGGAACAACAAGGTATGTTGATCTATATACTGGCACTGATTGACTATCAGATCCTTTCTTCTCCTTTTCTTCCTTACTCTAAACTGATCTCTACTCCAGTTCATGATCACCCAACCTTAAAATATGACCACAACCCTAAATCAAACAATTTAGTGTTCCTTATATAGAAATGTCATTAGGTCACACAAGACCTAGAACTTTCCACCACAATCAGATCAAAAGATTAACCAACCTCCTCAAAATCAGCATTAACAACATCCAATGTGTCATCCTCAAATGTATTACCAATATTTAGAACTAATGTGTTGATCTCAGATCCACCGCCCTAACCAAATTAATATAAAACTCTGATCAGTGATCAAATAGATAAACTATCTTCTCATTCAAAAAAAGATTCATTCAAAACTTGGTATAAATTTTTGTGATTGGAATCATAGATTCTACTTACCATATACAAATTTTATCTATGATCGCAACACTTAAATCTTTCCTTAACTCGACCGCTACCACATTCTATGTCTGATACTGTTCTTCCTTAACACCAGTCAACATACATATTTGATCTTCCCTTTACCAATCATGTATAGATCCTACCCATCACTTCAATCATGATAATTGAATATGTTGCCATCAATGACAAGCACTTATGCATCAACTCATGACCTCTCTTCATATCTCCCCAAAAACTACCATCATGCCAACATGATGCCTCCAAAAAAAGGATGGTTTAAGCTTAACATTAATGGCACATCATGAGGTAACCCAGGGAAAGAAGGTATAGGATGTTGTATTCACAACTCAGAGGGGAAGGAAGTGGCAAAAATGAAAAAAAAACCAATAGGTATAGAAACTAATAACACGACAAAGATGATAGATTTAGTTGAGGAAGTACTGATCTGCAAAGAAATGAAGGTGGGCAAATTGGAAATAGAAGGGGATTCAAAAATTGTGATAAATGCATTAAGAAAGGGTTCAATGCCAAATTGGAAACTTAATGAAATACTAGAAAGGGCCCTACACTTGATTAAATTCTTTAAGGGAAGTACCTTCAATTATATATACAGGGAAGGAAATTCAAGAGCAGATAAACTGGAAAATGAAGAGGTAGATGGGCACTCCATAATTTGGAAAGTCAGTCAATAAGAGGTTTAAGATCAGGAGTAGCCATCCTAAGTCAGACATAGTAATGGAACATCCTTGGTCTTTACCATAACTTTCCACCTCGTTGAACCACATTTTCTAAGTTAGGTTGAAATACAAAGCTATTTACAAATTTATATATATACAATTGGTAGGTAATATATATTTATATATACACTGACAGACATGAGATATATATAGTTATGCAAATATATACACATTTCCAAAATACATATACATGCATCCACATATACATCTCTTTACTTCTTTGTCTACACACACACACACACACACACACACACACACACACACACACACACACACACACACTTATCTGTTGGTTAAATATATATTTATAAGATAGATCTATCATGTTACTTACTCTTGGTATTACTTAATGATTACAATTAAGTATCCATAAAGTGGACTATAAGATGACCTTTGTATATGCTAATGAAAGTATGAATGGTTCCCCTGGATATAGAGTGTAATTACATCTAATATTAAAAAAAGGAGCTAATGTTTGTAGATACATTGCATTGAGATTTTAGTTTGCATTGAGCCTCATTTTGTTTATAATGCTAGAATTTTTACATTGATAAACTATGAATTACTAAGATAGGATGTTCTGCTGACTGGTTATGTACAAAGATAATTAAATCTGACTCTAATCAAGAATCATATGATTCTTATATATTGATATATCTTATAGGTTATAAATTTTCTGACTTATTTGCAAACATTGAGGTATCATGGTCTAGAAGAGGGCTTTTGAAGTTTAAAATGAAAATTGCTTCTTATGAAGAATATAGGTTAAGAATGTGGGTAGACTGAATAATGGTCGTTATACTAAGCAAATTTGGCAACATAGTTGTTAATTATGGAACTTTATGAGAATGTACTTAGTGATAGTTAAAACTAGGGATATGACTGCTGATATATTGACTAATGTGGGAATGTTGCATGATGATAGTGCAAATTCCCATTATTTTACTGAGGTGCGGGGTTGTTAACATTTATTATAATTTTCTTGAAGATTATGAGGATAATGGTAGGTTATGCTTTAATTCTCTAGCAAAGATTAAGTGGTCCACTTTTACATTTATCTGAAAATTATCATATACTAGATAATCCTAATCAGAGGTAAAACTCACTTTAGGAGATAAAAGGGTCTCAGTGCAATACTCACATGCCTATTAACTAATCCCAATATAAGAGAAACAAAAAGTTGATTGATATGAATAAATATATGCATCCGCATAACATAAGGAAAGAAATGTTGGTGCATATATTTACTTCTATTAATCCCTATAGTTGCCCTCATATAAGAAAAAATAAACATGGACGAGGAGTGCTCTGCTTGATGTCTTTTGTCACATTATGTATTAAGGGTATAATTAAGGTATATATATAGAGTAATTTTCTCCAAAAGTTGTATAAGAAGATTACTATTGCATTAACCCTCATAAAATATAGCAATTTAGGCTAAGTTGTCTGCATCTTGATTGAATGGTATTAACAAATTTAGAATAAGAGTTGAGGTTAATTTGTAGCGTTGATCTTGAATTTGGTTAACAAGATATTAAGTTACCTTTTATATTTAGTATATGATATCTAGGATATTAGGATGTCAAGTTTTGTGGGAGGATCCTTATGTCTTTTGTAGGAAATGGGAGTGCCTTTCAGAGTGGTGGCCTATTAGAAAGAAAGAGAAGGATTCAAAAAGAGAATTGTATACCATATATTTGTAATGTAAATACAAATAAGTGTAATGGGATACATCCCATATACTCAGGATTGTACTACATGTTTTTTATAAGTAAAGTTTGTAAGGAGGACATATAATTCCTCAATCTCTCGTAGCCACAAGAAGACTTGTAACAAGTTGCAACTAAGATTATTTTCATTTTTTTGGCTAGGCTGAAGGTTTTCTCTACCCACCTCTTTCCTACTGGTGCCCCTAGTGAGTTGGGTTGTAAATACTTTTTTAATATTAATACAATAATTTGGTCAATTGTCAATTGCCTATCAAGAATAGATAAATAAATAAATTAACATTTATTTAATAATTAGGAAAAATGATTGATTAATTGTAATTATTATGTAAATGTAATAATACCAAAGTAGAAGTATTAATTAAATAACGTAATTATTTAATTAATTGTAAAGACAGGGAATAATTAAATAATAATAACTATTTAATTATTTTATAAAAGAATAAGTGATGAAAATTAGTTAGATGTTTAATAATTAAATAATTGATTAAAATTACTTAATTATGGAATTAGGGGGAATTATGAATTGTAATTTCAAAAATAGTAGAAAGACACTAATTAATTAAATAATAAAGATTATTTAATCAATTAAGAGGAACATTAGCGAAATTATTACGCAGGAACAAGTCAATTTTAGGTGTCTACATTTTTCCCCTCTTTGAGACGATGCATTTTCAAGCATTGTTTCAAATAATTATTAATAAAAAGCATGCCCCGGTATGCCCCAATGGGAATAAGGTGAAAATAGGGTAGTAAATTCCCCCTTGAGATATTGTTTGAGCAAGAACGACATGAATGATCTCTTGAAAGAAGATGATGAATGTTAGATGAAATGATGAAAGAGCAGAATAATTAGTAAGAAGTAAAGAATGTTAGTATTTCATGATGTCAATGTCATCGACATCGGACATAGAGATTATTGACAAGAATCATGTCTAGTTACAGGAAGGACCCATCATGTTTAAGACTAGAGACAATGTTGAGTTTTAGGGAAGACATAACCTATATAAGACAAGTGACAATGTCTAGTTTCAAGAAAGATACATCCTGTATAAGACAAATGATGATGTTTGGTTTTAGGAAAGACATATCCCATATAAGAGAAGTGATGAATGGTTGATTGATTGATAAAATAATTTGACAAATTTGACAAGTTGATTTGACCATTTTGATATATTGATGGATTGCTTGATTTGACTGATAGAGGAAAATGTTAGGTCTGATTGGCATAATTTTTAGTATTGATAGATAAGAAGAAAATGACATGACCAGATCAAATATATGACGATGAACCCTAATTCAAATCCAAATTCATTAATTAATTTTCATTTAAAATTATTTAAGTAATTATTTTTCATCATTGCTCGCCATTTTTATTTAGCAAAACATGTGTTTCCCCACCAAGATATGAAATATCAAGGTAGTATTGTCCCCTTACATTTTGACAAGCACATGTAACAATCAAGTAATGTTGGCCAATCCATCTAAGGATATGAGCATTAAGAGTCAAGGTATGTGTGAGGTATCACAACTGAAGTATGTATTGCAATATATTCTAAAATTAGATACTATAAGTGAATGTGAAGGCTCTTTCATAGACACCCAAAATACTTTTTCTCAAACTTCATGAAAAACAACCCACAAACAACAAACAAAGAAAAATAAAGCCATGAACCATCCCGACTTCTCTCATCACTTGTGGATATCCCAAAGAAGCATAAGAACATGACTCAAGACAAATCAATAAAAATATGAGACCCACTTAATAGAATGAGTCAACATCCATACTAATCTTCTTACCAAAAATGAGTGTTTCTTGATTGGACAATGTTTGGTATGATGCTTATTGTAGGAAATATGTATTTGTTAAGGCGTGAAATTTGAAATGGTGCCTGTTCTAGGAGTAGGAAAGACATATCTGTAAAGGCATGTTTCTTGATAGGTATGCTTAAAATTGATAGGCAGATGATAGGTTACGTTATAGACTAGCTTGGTAGGTTTGTCTGTTGATGCATGATTTGTTAAGCTTAGATGCATTGTGTTTGATGTACTATTTGTGTCTTCTCAAAGTGTTTGTCATTACAAAAATATTGTGTTATTAAAAATTATGAGAAAGACAAGATTATTTTTTTATGATTTCTAATTTTTAGGACTTTTTTAGAAATTTTTTTTATTTTTATTGATTTTTTCAGGACATTTATGATTTTTATTGAATTTTTAGGATATTATTTATGATTTAAAAAAAAAAAATTTAGGATATTTTTTTAATGATTTTTGGGATTTTTATAGGACATTTTAAATCAATGATTGAGGTGAAAGGCACATGTCAGGATTTATTCTCAAACATGATTGCATTTATTTTCCCTAATGTATAACAAGGCATGGAACGTTATGAATGGATGAATGAGCTGATGGGATGGCAATGGATAGGTGAAAGATGGGGGTAGCTTATCATGGAATTAGAGTTGATTTGGATGCAAGGACTATCTCACAATGGGATAACATGTTTAACAAGCTAAGGGATCAGATATGTAGCTATGTAGGCAAATGCATGACACATTGAAATACATGTGGTTTATGGGAAAGGATGTGTTAAGAGGTTTTTGAAAATATGTTCTTCATTTTTATGTCCTTAATTTTGATCAAGACAAAGAGTTGGATTTGTGATAGGCAATATGAAATACGACAACATATGACACAAGTAAGGGATGGATAAGAAAAAGGATATGTATTGAAAGGTGTATATAAAGTGAAGCAAAAAGAATGCATGAAGCCTTGTAAATATCAAAGGTGGAAAAAGGGATATGGATCAATGAGGGATCATAAATAATGTAGTAGGTAGGATATAATGAATGATACTTGGCCCCAAGTGTAGAGTACAAGAGGGTAATGAATTACAGATGACACCTATAATTTGCTAGATTTTCATCATGATACTTTCCCAAGGCACCACAAGAAGTAGTTTTCACCATAGGATGAATTATTTCTCTTTATTCTTTTCTATATCTTTTTTTTGGTGTCACACAAGATGCCTGTTTGTCAGGTTTTCATCAAGGTGATGATTTTTTTGACTTTTTGGAAGATAACAGACACAGGAAATGACATGAAGAAATGACACAAGCATTAGGTTCTTTGGATAATACTCTTGAAGGACGTGTTATAATGGACCATGGATATTAAAATTATATAGAAGAAAATGGTGAGCAATGCTGAGATGTAGATCACTCACCAAGATCTAGTATACACAAGAATGCAAATCCTTCACAAAGTGAATCTGATTGGCACAACCAAGAGAGTAAGGGTGCCAATGTGAGATCTATACAGTGTAGGGTTTTGATTTCCCAAATAGATAGAAAATGATATTGATAATATTTCAAATAGAAAGGATTAATTAAATATGATCTATGAAAGTAACTATAAGGGAAAAGGGATAAGAACAAATGCACCTAAAAATGAGATAGAGGAAGTGGTGCTTTGAGACTGGTTTTGACTATTGTCAGAATGGATCTGTTGTAACTCTGGATATGAGAACCTGAGACTTGTGACTATCTACTCTATAATTTTCAACCAAAAAGTGAAGGGACAAGTTGGTTTTCTAGGGACAAGTTGGTTTTCTAGGGACGAGTCGAGAAGTTGACTTGTTCCTGACAACTTTGAATTTGATGAAATTTTTGAGGATCTGTGACTGTGCATGTACCTTCTAGATCTAGATATGCAAATTTTCCACCTATTCCTACACACATAAAATAAGGGGAAGAAGTTTAAACACAAAAACCAAAAGTAAATCATGGAAGACAAAACCTCATGTAGTAGATGTTTTAATTTGCCTCAACATTTGATTGGGGAAGAAAGAAAATGCTTGATGGATGAAATGCAAATCTCCTTCCTTAATGTAAATCTCCTTTTATTGGCCCCCAATGGGGGAAAGAAGATAGATCTATGGAAGGAAATGTTATAATTCATAGAATTCAACCACCAAGATCCACTGCATATAAAATAACCTGTTACAAAAACAAAGTTTGGAGACAAAACTCAAAATGATTTGAAAGACAAAATATTCATTTAGAGAGGGAATCATAAAATACAAAGATATCAATCCTTATAAAGGAGATCGAACATCAAGAAGGTGGAGAAACCTAGGTTGCATGAATAATTAATAAAGAATTAATTATTAAATGCCTAAAGTTTAGCTTAAGTGAACAAGAGATAACAAGGTGACTTAAACAATTAAATCAATAATAATTTAATTAATAAATGAACATAGAAATACCTTTTTATTCTAACACCCCCTTAAGATAAACTTAGGGGGAAGCTAAAAACCTAGAAAAAACTACTGAAAGCAATAAATTTGGGTTCCAACAACAAGGCCTGATCAAGTACCCAATCAAAACCAAATATCTGTAAAGTGGAGAAATATAGAAAACCACATGGGAAAAACTCTACTCCAAAAGGAGATGAAAAAAGCATGCTAAAAAACAATGGCTCAAGAGAATCTCTCAAAACCATAAGTATAACCAACCCCCCCATGAGAGAGGATAGAGGCTCCAAAGCCCCCCAGAATGATAGAACCCCTGTGTCAATGATTGGACCAATGTGGCTCCACTGGGGAAGAAACAAAGGCGCTGGACAAAGAAGAAGAAACCCCTGAATGTGAGGAGAAACTGGAAGGCCTAGCTGATGCTACAAAGAGAATTCATGAGAATCCTACAATGGAATATTCAATGAAGGTGGGCCAATAGATGTGCTAAATCTATCATCTAAGAGGAGATGAATATCCTTGAATATGTCCTCAACAATTGCCGTAGGTGGCTTGATGCATGGAGCGATAATGTATGGAAAAGATGAAGATGAATCCTTATGAACATATGTATACTCAATATGAGGTGGAGGTGTAAAATTTAGAACACTGATCTTAGGAACTACACATAAGTTCAAGTGACCCAAATTCACCTCAATAGGCTCTCGTGAAAAAGGAGATATATTCTCTGACAGTGGAGATTGTGGACCAAAATGAGAGGAGTACAAGCGGGAAGAATGATAAACTATCACTGTAGCAATAATATTGCCTATCTCACTGTCTCTGATGTGTTAAATCTAGAGTAAAATCAATTGTCTTCCCTGTCCCATTATGAGTAATCTAATAGATAGAGAGAAGGTTAGAGGAAAAAAATGGAACACATAGTACATCATGGAATGCACCATCATCAATTTCAATAGAACCTTTCCCACATACAATCATAACAGTGTTATTCCCCATCAAAATGTGTGCGGTAGGAGAAGCCTCAAAAGAAGAGAATAAACCCTAAGAAGATTCCATATGGTGTGAAGAACCTGAATCCAGTAGCCATCTAGAAGAGGGAGGTATAGCGGTTGGACATAATGGATGAACCTTTCCTATGTCCTTTCTATCTGTCTAAAGTGATGATGACTAAGAAGACCCATGAGAAGTAGAAGAAGAAGGAATATCAATGTTGCTCTTCTAAATAATAGCTTGCAAATTAGAAATTTTCTTTGCATATCCCTCTATCTTCTTCTCATAACAATGAGACTCATCATGAGTGCCATTTTTACAATAAGCACACTTGGTCTTTCTGTCTTCAATTTTGCCCCCTTAGGAGAAGGTGAGACAAAGGAGTGTTGAGAACTAGAATCCTTCTTAGATTCTATGGTTGATGACTTTTATTTCTATTCCTTCTTCCCTGAAGATGGGTGAGCTACCAATGCATGGTTCTATGATCCTGTGAGAGAATCAAGCTGAAATAACTTTGCTTGCTCATGAGTCAAACGATCACAAAATGTATCAAATGTAGGGATGGTAAATCATGGACCCAAAGCATCCATGGTGGAATGGAAGGTAGAAGAAAAAATATGAAAGGGACCATGAATCTTAGAAAGAATTAGGTATATGCACTCTATATCCTATCTTATTCTTGTCACAACCCTGTAAGATAGATATGATAGATTTGAATTTCATCAAGAAATCTTGAATAGAAGGAAATCAGTCAGGACCCAAAGAAGTCAATTCTGCCTCAATTTGTAGTTCCCTAAACTCATTGACTATGCCAAAGAGAGTCTGAAACTTCTCCACATAGCAAGAGGAGTATCATAATAATCAAGATGAAAGAGCAAACTGTTTGAAACATGCAACAAAATTGCACCCATAGCCTCATCCATCTTGTTCCTATGTTATATGAATTCGTAAGGATGAGTCAAAATTGGCTAATTGGAATCCAAATAGGACCATATCCCGCATGATCGAAGAAGCCTATTCATATGGGATTTCTATAAATGGAAATTATGAGGAGTGAGAAGCTCAACTCTTGTTGAATATGCCATTGGATCAGAAGGAGAGACAGGTAATAAAAAAATAAAAAATAATGGGTAAAATACCTGATCAATTTCTCCAAAAATAAGTCTTAGAACTAAAGAGATCTCATCAAGAGCTTTCTGATGCCTATTTTTGAGCAAAAATTAGAGTCTATATGCTCATTCTAGAGGCCTGGAAGCACTGAAAAGAAGGGATCTATTTGACTGAAAAAAGCCAATAAAATAGAAAAATCTTGAAATAAAACCCTTGCCAAAATATCCATCTCAGAAACAACTTTCCGATGCTATCTCATTTGAAAAAAATAGCCTTCGTTTTCTCAAGTTATGAGCAAAACACCAAAGACTGCTCCAAAACAAGAAACCCAAATTGTCAGGAAAAAATAATAATAATTTTTTTTTCAAAAAAAAATGGTCTAGTGAATTTTGAGGCAACACAGAAATTGAGGCCGAGTGAAAATTGAGACATTTTGCCTTGAAAAGTATGCCAAGGTCATGCATGCAAAAAGAGGGCCCAAATTTCAATTGTGTCCAAATTGGATGTGCCCTATATGAAAATAGGGGTTTTTGGGTCTTTTGAGCTCAACCATGAGGTCATTTTGTGCTCAAAGTGCTCGAAAAAAAAATTCCCTTTAAATCCACACAAAAATCGTTGAAAAAACTTGAAACCCTCGAAGCTCCAAAAAATTCAAAAACTCAAGAACGAGCTGCAACAACAAGGCTCTGATACCATGTTAGAATTCATAGAATGTAACCACCAAGATCCACTGCATACAAAATAACCTGTTACAAAAGTAAAGCTTGGAGACAAAACTCAGTATGATCTGAAAGACAAAATATTCATTTAGAGAGGGAATCATAAAATACAAAGAGATCAATCCTTATAAAGGAGATTGAACACCAAGAAGGTGGAGAAACCTAGGTTGCGTGAATAATTAATAAAGAATTAATTATTAAATGCCTAAAGTTTAGCTTAAGTGAACAAGAGATAAAAATGTGACTTAAATAATTAAATCAATAATGATTTAATTAATAAGTGAACATAGAAATACCTTTTTACTCTAAAAGGAAACACCTTGATTGAATGATTGTAATGAAGGCTTGAATGCTTGAATGACTCTTGATGGTCTTCTTGCACTTGAATTCTTTATCTCTTGAATGCTTGGTAATGGATGCTTGCTTGCACTTTCTTATCTTGAATGCATAATGGATGGATAATAACTTGCTTGTATGTATGTATGATGAAATGAGAGGAGTGAATGCCTTTTTATACACATTTAGGAGCTCAAATTAAGTCCAAAGCAACCAAAAATCTAAACCTCATAGGAAAACCCTAAAATCAGGTCCCAGGCCAAATCTGGGCCCAAAAACCTAGGTACAAGTGGACAGGTCAACTTGTAACTAGGGAGAAGCTGACAATTCGACTTGTCCTAGGAAAATCAGCCTCAAGTTTTGTCAAGATGCCAGGAAAGGTGAAAAAGAATGGAGGGAGAAAATGCAGTTTTCCAGGAGATCATGGAAGATCCCGAAATTCAAAAAATAAATGCACGGCTTCTATGTGAGAAATGAATAATGAGATTGGATGAAAATGGGGAAATCAAGCATAGAAGTTAGAGACAACCTTAAGTTCAAGCAAGATTGAAGGAAGAGGAGGACCTATATTTGAATTAGGTATGCATTTAAGAGCAATATGAGGTCCTACCATAAAAAATACACTAAAGTAGGTATAAAATGATCCCAAAATGAATACAAATAAGGTGCTTACTTTTTAGGATGATGCATGTAGCCCCCAATTCAGTGAGAGTATGAGACAAGCTCATGCTCACATTAAAGAAAGAGATGGAAGAAGACAAGAATGATAAGAGAGAGATGAACATGAGTGAATCACAAAGAGATAAGTTGACACTAAGTTCAAGGATGTAAGCCCCCAAACAAAGGATGTTAACTCCACATCTATGCGCAAGGTCACAAAAACAAAGAAAAACAAAAAGGAAAAAATAAAGACAAAAGACCCAACACACCAAATTAGTTAGTACTAAAAACAAAACTCCAAATCAACTAGTAGAAAGAGACATCAATAAAAAATATCCCATCTAATAATATCATATATGGAAATCTATTGCAAGATCATAAGTGATGACATAGAAAGGAAAAGAGCATCACCAAATATGATACAAACTCCACGATCTAACCCACTAGCATAGCCATGAGAGAATAAATAGGCTAGCAAGTTGTGATATGTTAGGTGGTCCATGGGAAGAGAAGATAGATAAGAAGATGAGTAGAGGGAATAACAAGCTACATTATGCTAGTTATATTTGTAGACGTCCAAAATCGTCCTTATATTAATTTAATTAATATTCCCATAACATTATAATTAATTTTAATTAAGTATATTTGTTATATTCTTCTATCTATTTAATTAAATTTATTTAATTAAATACGATTCATGCTCCTAAGTATTTGAATTTAATTTAAATACTATCCCTTTTAATGTATTAAATCTTATTTAATACATTACCCTCCATAAATCCCCTTTTAAATAAATTTTAAATTTATTTATTTCCCCACATTTCTAATATTCTTCTAAACCAAGATTAAATTTAATTAAACCTATTAATCCTACCTAGAAACCTACTCTATTCCTACCCTACCCTACCTATTCCTCTTAATATACGTACTTCCTCACTTAAACACACACTAATCACACTTAAAGTGTGATTCCTACTCCTTTTAGCACTAATGGAATGCTCCCACATGTGTGAGCAACTCCTCAAAAAGGAAGCCACCAACTTCCTTTAATGC
>MU227297.1:2671654-2704300 GCA_018584345.1 Thuja plicata
ATGTGTGAGCAAACCTTGAGCCACTCAAACCTTAAAGGCTTGTGTTGACTTTTGCATGGCTTGTCCTTTTGCCCTTGTGTCCTCTATGTGGCATCTATGTGGATGCCACATATGATCCACCTCATCCGATTCCTTCCTTTCCCTCCAAAACTCTATAAATAGAGGCTCTTGCCAAGAGCAAACCATCTTCATTTATGCATTGTTATCATGCTAAAATAGCTTTAGAATCATTAGTTCATGTTCTTATTTTCATGCTTTTAGTTCATTTGCAAATCTAGAAATCACATCTTAGGCATAATGGTGAATGAATCTAGTTTTTGTTTCATTTGATCTTACATAGCACATTAACATAGTTTGCTTTTTCATTCTCATACATTTAATGAATGGCTTGAGACAAGTTCCTCATACTTGTTCTTGAGTTTTTCATTGTTTCATTAGCTTGCATTTTAGTTTGCATTTATCAATCAATAGTGGGATTTACATATTGTGTTGGGAGAGCACACCCACAAACCTCTCTAAGAGCAAATCAACAAGGCATTGGGTGCCCTTGTTCAGCTCATCAGAGGTTGTGGTGAAAGTCTTTGTTTTGGATTTCACTTTGAATCATGCTAACCCTTTGAATCTTGTTTCTAATGGCTAATCTTGGTGTTTGCATGTTTTAGTGTTGTTCCTTGTAGGTACACTTTTATCACATACAATATTCACCTCAAAGAGAGAGAGATAGAGAGAGAGAGAGAGAGAGAGAGAGAGCTGACTAGTCAACTCTACCTTAAAATGATTATGCACGACGATGATGACTTGGTAATATTTTGCGCACATGGGTGTCTTGAAAATGTTTTGCACATAGGGGTGGCTGAAGAATGTTTTGTGCATAAGGGCGGTTCAAGGGATAAGTCTTATGGAAATATTGTTTCCATGTGGATCCATGATGAGCGATCAATACTAAGGAAAGGTTGTTTCCCTAGGGATGAAATAAACAAAAAAATACATATAATGTACAAGGGAGGTTGCATGTATGCTCCCTCCTGATGATGGTGACTTAGGTGACATCACAAGGAAAAAGAAGCAAGGATATCTACTTCCAACAATAAGAAGATATCCTTAAAGCATCAAATTATGTCATAAACTCAGATAAGAGGGTTTAATCTTATCGGATAATAAAATAGATAATCGTGAAAGGATATTCTACTTGTGGAAAGAAACCCTTGAAAGGAAGAGCTCTTGGGCGCAATACATATGCCTTCTGTTAGAATAACTGAGAGGGGGGGGTGAATCAATGGTCTCAAACAATATCCAATAAATCAACCAAAATTTTGTACCACAATTATAAACCTCTAGTTATCTTCAGTCCTATAAGATGTATGCCTTTAAATAATCTTATCAAACAACTACTGCTCAGAGTCCACTTTTAAACCTTATTCTTAAGCTTTACTGAATAGTAGTCTAGCCTTTACCAAAATACAGTAAATAACTTAGTGTTTACCGATCAATCCTGTTTTAGTAATGTGCAAAGCAAAACATTAAAGTAATGATCCGTAAACACATTTGATACATGGATTTTTAATGTGGAAACCCTGTTAAGGGAAAAACCACTTGGGACAGGTAACCCAAAATTTTCACTCTTCTGAAGTGAGCTTGGTGAAGAGCCAACCTTGTTAAAGGTTACAAAAACACTATTAAGTGTGACCTTGTTAGAGGATTTAAATATAATAGTTTGTCACTTGATATCTGGCATTTCACTATGCTATCTTCATGAGAAACTTTTTGATACTCCTTGGGATGTATCTCAATATATAAAGGATAGTTAAATCCCACTTTGTTAAGAGATTTTCTGAATCAATGGTTAAACTAAAATAGTATATGATCTGTTCATATATACAACTTAAACTTGCAGATGTTCATATCTATTATAAGCTCATAATACCTTTCTGATCAATGTTTCTATCCTGTTCTTTTGCTGCACTTCTTTCTGCTCGGTGATGTTGTTGTTCCTCTTTTGCTCGGTGTCCACAAAAATCTTTAGCTCTGTTCTTTAACTTGTTTGATTAGGACTGTATAAAGTCTTCTTCACCAATATTCTCTTTAGCATCTTCTTCTCTATTCACCCCTTACTCATAATGAATTATCTTGTCTCTCTTATAGACATGATTTCACTATTTCTCAGTCCTTGACTTTCTTATTCTTGGCGTGATCCACAATTCTCGCAATTCTTTCTTTAAAGATTTCTTTAGTTTTATCCCACAAATTTCTCCTTGACAACTGGAATAAAACTATCTTTAAAACTTTAGCTTATCTCTGGCTTTTAACTTGTCGATGAAAACAATGCAATGGACCAATTAATTCCATATTTAGCTCCTGCCAGCTAAGTCTTTTGTCATTTCTGAACTTTAGTTCTTATCGGTGTTTAACTCCTTGTTTGCTTGGTCTTGACTTCATTTGTCCTTGGGCATCTCTATCTGTCAGGGTTGTCTGTCCATTGGGAAACACTGTGACTTTCAGTTCTACTCGGGTATCACATAGATTCTTCTTGGTAATGCTTTCTTGGGTAACTTGCTTAGGTATCACTGTGACTTTTCTCTCAGGGTTCTTTATTCATCGGTGTGCATTATCTGTCAGTTTTTGTTGTCACTTGGTGTATACTGAACTTTTATGCATTACTGATAACATAACCTTTATCTCTTTGGTTCTTTGAAGTATTTGACACTATGTATATATAACCAATCAGATTATTTCAAGTTGACATCAATGACAATACAATACATTAACTGATTTAATGTCTTTCATTAAATTCCTGCATCTTAGTGATCATAAACTTAACATCTTCAAACATTCAATCAGTTATTGTTCATCAATCTCTCCCTTTGGCATTGATGAAAACATACTACATTACTACTAATATAATATGAAATATATCAGTTGTAGTTCATCAATCTACCAAACTTATTGTTCTATAACCAATACAAATGTCTAGCCCTTGGTAAACTCTTCTAGCTTAGATTTGTTTCTTGCAGGGTACTTTCTTCATTCTTTATTGCCTTCACTAGATAGATGTAGCAACTTCTGATTCTGTCTCTCCCTTTGTTGTAGAATCTCCTCTCTGATGTTTTCTCTCCCTTTGACTATTCCTCTTCTTGATGGATATCTCTTTTTCCTTTGACAACAATATATAAAACTTCTCCCTTTGAGTCATCTCTCCCTTAGGATACTTCTCTCCCTTTGGATGATCATGATGGATATACAATCTCTCAAGTCATCTCTCCCTTTGAAAACAATGCTAAACTATATCCTTCTCTCTTTTTATAATATACTCCTTGAATTTCCCTTTTCATCAATAGTACAATGACTCTGGTATTCGGTGCAGATAAGTACCTTGCTGTGTAGTAATGTATCTTTGCAGTCCATCTCTTTTCTTGCATTAACATGAATGATCTTTTGATTTTGTGTAGGCTGATGCAGCCTCCTAGTCAGCTTAGTGACCAATAGACAAGGGTCGGACCCCTAGTCTCTTTCTCAGTACTCAAATGTATCTTTAGGCAATGGCTTTGTGAATATGTCTGCTAAATGTTCCTTGGATTGAACATATTCTAGTATCACCTCTTTTTCTTGCACTTGTTCTCTTAAGTAATGATACTTTATAGAAATATGATTAGTCTTAGCATGCATGACTGAGTTTTTTGATATGTTTTTTTGCACTTGTATTATCACAATAGATAATCATTGGTTCACAAATTTTCATATTCATACCTTCCAGTAATTGTTTGATCCATGCAATGTTAGAGCAATTTTCAACAACATCCACATATTCTGCTTCTACAGTAGATTGTGAGATGCATCCTTGCTTCTTACTTATCTACGTGACAAGTCTGTCACCCATAAATAATGCTCATCATATTGTGCTCTTCTTGTCATCTAAGTTTCCAGCCCAGTCAATATCTGTATATACTTGAAGCTCAAATTTGCCTTCTCTTTTATACCATAAGCCATAGTCTTCAGTATTCTTTAGATATCTCAAAATTCTTTTGACAACATTCATGTGTGATTCCTTGGGATTAGCAAAGAATCTTGCAACTATTCCAACTGCATGTGCTATATATAGTCTAGTATGAACAACATACATGAGTTTTCCAATCATAGATCTATATAGGGTCTGATTTACCTTGGTTGACTTGTCTTCCTTTGTCAGCTTGCATCCGGTTGCCATAGGTGTTCCAACTGGTTTGAAATCTTCCATCTTGAATATCTTCAACACTTCCTTGATGTATTTAGATTGTGTGATATAGATGCCTGCATCCTGTTGAAGAATTTGTAGACCAAGAAAGAATTTGATCTCCCCAAACATTGACATCTGAAACTCTTTCTCATTTCATTAGAAAATGATTTACATAACATATCATTACCCCCAAATATGATATCATCAGAAAATATTTCAGCAATCAAAATGTTATCATCAATATCTTCTTTTAAATACAGATTGTTGTTTTCACTTGTTCTTACAAATCCGATACTTATGAGATAGGAGTGAAGTCTTTCATACCAGGATCTTGGTGCTTGTTTTAATCCATACAAGGCTTTGTGTAGTCTACAAACCATGTTTCTCATGTTAGGACCAACAAAACCTTTTGGTTGTTCAATGTATACCTCTTCTTGTAGTATTCCATTTAATAATGCAAACTTGAGATCCATTTGGTATACCTTGAATCCTTTGAATGCAACATAAGCAAGTAGAATTATGACTCCTTCTAGTCTAGCAATAGGTACAAAGGTTTCTCCATAATCAATACCTTCTTATTGTGCATACCCCTTGCATATTAATCTTGCTTTGTTCCTTGTGACTTCTCCATTCTCATTCAACTTGTTTCTGAATATCCATTTGGTACCAATGACATTCTTGTCATCTAGTCTAGGTAATAATGTCCATGTTTTGTTCTTCTTAATCTATTCTATCTCTTCATTCATAGCACTAACCCATTATTCAATTTCAAGTACAGTATTAACAGATTTAGGCTCAAAACCACAAATTAAACATCTAGTGTTCAATGACTTACTTCTTGTTCTCATTCCAGCTTTCTTGTCTCCTATGATCTGGTTATGTGGATGGTGTCTTCTAACATACTTGGAAAGTATTGGTTCAGCTCTTTGTTCATCATTTTGATCATCATAATGATCTTCATTCTGATCTCCATCACTCTAAACATTATCTTGAGCAATTTCCTGATTTTCGGTGTTTGCAGCCTGATGCTCAGGTGCATTGGTCTGTTGTTCGGGAGTGATACACTATTTCTTGAGAAAAGTGTTAGGTTCTTCAATGTATACAAACTTGTTGTAGTATTCTGGTTCCTTTATGATTTCCTTATCATTTTTCTCTACAAATTCATCTATTCAGACATTTTCACTTTCAATTATCTTGTAAGAGGATTTGTTAAGACATTTGTAAGCCTTGATTTTGGTAGAATACCCTAAAAATATTCCTTCTTCACCTTTGGAGTCAAGCTTTCCATTTCTATCATCTTTCAAAATATAACATTGACTTCCAAAAATTCTATAGTAACTTACATTAGGTGTGTATCTATACCATAGCTCATAGGGTGTCTTATTGGTGTCTTTCTTCAATTGAACTCTATTCAATGTGTAGACAACATTACTGACAGCTTCTTTCTAGAATATTTGAGTGATGCCTTTCTCAATCATCAATGTTCTAGTACAATCAACAATGGATTTGTTCCTTCTTTCATAAATCTCATTTTGCTGTGGTGTTCTTGGTACCGAAACCTGTCTTTGAATTCCATGTTCATTACAAAAGTTAGTGAATTCATCAGAAACAAATTCTCCTCCTCTATCTAATCTTAAGAATTTCAGTTCCTTACCACTTTGTTTTTCTACAATAGCTTTATGCCATTTAAACATCTTGAATGCTTCTTATTTCTCTTTTAAGAACATAACTGTCATCATTCTAGAATAATTATCAACAAAGAGAATGAAGTATTTATCACCATAGTAGCTCTTTTTTCTCATTGGTCCACATAGATCAGTATGGACTAATTCTAGAATGACCTTATATGTGTAGGTTTTTCTCTTGAAACTAGACTTTATCATTTTACCTTTTTGACAATTCTTACACATGACATGGTCAAGCTTTGACACGCTCGGTAAGCCTCTTACTTTCATTTTATTTCTTATCCTAATCATGTTGTCAAAATTCACATGACATAACCTTTTATGCGACAACCATATGTCTTCATTTCTAGCCATTAAACAAGTGGTGTTACTATCATCAAGATAGAATAGGTTACCTTTTGTCTGTTCACCAGTTCCAATCAACCTTCCCGATTCATTAGAGATCTTTGCCTTTTTGTTCTCAAATGAAACTCAGTGACCTATGTTATTCAGCTGTGAAACACTCAATAGATTATAGTTAATTCCTTTTACCTAGTATGCATTTTCACATCTGATTAGATTATTCAACATTATGGTTCCTTTATCTTCAACCGAATAAGGTGAGTCATTACCCATTCTTACTGATCCACCATTATAATACTCAAAAGTTTCAAACTTTTCTTTATCTCTAGTCATGTGGTGAGTAAAACCACTATCAATAATCCAGACATCATTTTTACTAACCTTAGATATGAGTGCAGTCTCAACATACCTTTCCTCTTTGTCTGAATCATCCTTCACAGAAACAAATACCACCTCAATATCTTCATCAAATTCTGTGTCAGTATTCTCACCTTTGTTCTCAGCCAGGTAACAAGCTTTCTTCCCTTTGTCCTTGTAGTTTTGGGTATCTCTTTTGTCAGATTATCGGTTGCTTCGGTAATCTTTATCATCACCTCTGTCAAACTTCTTTTCATATGATCTGTCACTATTTCTATCTTCTTTTCTTTTGCTAGGACATCTAGTAGAAAAGTGTCTAATCTCTTTACAATTAAAACATACCAATGATAATTTACCTTTGTATCTACCTTTGCCTCTCTGCAATCTTCTAGCCATTAGTGCTTCAAACTCATCAAGTTCTTGGTCATCAGTATCACTTTCACTATAATTTCTCATAGTGTGTTTATGACTTGACTTACTTATTTTCAAAGAATATTTGAATGCAGACTCAATAGATGGTAAGACACTATTTTCAAATTTATTCATCTCAAATTAAATAATTCTACCAACCAAACTATCTAGAGTGACATTGTTGTTTGCTACTGCTCTCATTTCTTTTATAGCAGATACTCTAATAGCATAAACATGCAGTAAGTTTCTTAGGATTTACTTACCACTATTTCTTCTTCAAGTACACCTCCAAATCCTTAGATAACATTGACTACCTCTTTGATTCTATAGCTATACTGAGTATTTTTTCTCTTTCTTTTATTCTTAGGTCATCAAACTTACCTCTTAGTCTGTCTGCTTTAGCTCTTAGTACATTTGTATCTCCTCCATGTACTAGCTTCAATTTGTCCCACATTTGATTTGCCGTGGTGCATGTTTTGAAATCTTCAATTTCAACATCAAAGAGTGAGGAATAAAGTTCTATCATCATAGAATTGTGCTCATTCTTTTCTCTCAATTGATCAAGTGTGTGAGGTCCTGTAGGAAACACATATTTAGTATCCAAGTATTGAGTAACATCATTTCCAATACCTGATAGGTGGAGTCTTATCCTTCTTTGGCATGATGCAAAGTTGTCTTTGTTCAACTTGGGCACATACCTTTTTCTCATCTTGTGATCTTTAGCTTAGGTATGCTAAGCACACAAGCTCTGAAACCAATTTTTAGAATAACTGAGAGGGGGGGGGGGGGGGGGGGGGGGGGTGAATTAGTGGCCTCAAACAATATCCAATAAATCAACCCAAAACTTTATACCACAATTTTAAACCTCTAGTTATCTTTAGTCCTATAATATGTATGCCTTTAAATAATATTATCAAATAACTATTGCTCGGAGTCCACTGTTAAACCTTATTCTTAAGCTTTACCGAATATTAGTCTAGCCTTTATCGAAATATAGTAAATAACTTAGTGTTTATCGATCAATCCTATTTTAGTAATGTGCAAAGCAAAACATTAAAGTAATGAACCATAAACACATTTGACACATGGATTTTTAACATGAAAACCCTATTAAGGGAAAAACCACTTGGGACCAGTAACCCAAAATTTTCACTCTTCTGAAGTGAGCTCGGTGAAGAACCAACCCTGTTAAAGGTTACAAATACACTGTTAAGTGCGACCTTGTTAGATGATTTAAATATAATATTTTTTCACTTGATATCTAGAATTTCACTATGCTATCTTCATGAGAAACTTTTTTATACTCCTTGGGATGTATATCAATATATAAAGGATAGTTAAATCCCACTCTGTTAAGAGATTTTCTGAATCAATGGTTAAACTGAAACAATATATGATCTATTCATATATACAACTTAAACTTGCAGATGTTTAGATCTATTGTAAGATCACAATACATTTCTGATCAATGTTTCTATTATATTATTTTTCTCCACTTATTTCTACTCGGTGATGCTGTTGTTCCCCTGTTGCTCGGTGTCCATAGAAATCTTTAGCTCTATTTTTCAGCTTGTTTGATCAGGACTGAATGAAGTCTTCACCAGTATTCTCTTCAGCATCTTCTTCTCTATTCACCCCTTACTCATAATGAATTAGCTTATCTCTCTTATAGACATGATTTCACCATTTCTAAGTCCATGAATTTCCTGTTCTTGGTGTGAACTGCAATTCTTGCCATTATTTCTTTATAGATTTCTTTAGTTTTATCCTGCAGATTTATCCTTGACAACTAGAATAAAACTATCTTTAAAACTTTAGCTTATCTCTGGCTTTTAACTTGTTGGTGAAAAAAATGTAATCAACCAGTTAATTCCATATTTAGCTCCTTCTAGCTAAGTCTTTTGTCATTTCTGAACTTCAGTTCTTATCGGTGTTTAACTCCTTGTTTGCTTGGTCTTGACTTCAATTGTCCTCGGGCATCTCTGCCCATCGGGGTTGTCTATCCATCAAGCAACACTGTGACTTTCATTTCTACTCGGGTATCACAAAGATTCTGCTTGGTAATGCTTTCTTGGGTAACTTGATCAGGTATCATTGTGACTTTTCTCTCGGGGTTCTCTATCCATCGGTGTGAACTGTCTGTCGGTGTTTGTTGTCACTTGGTGTATACTAGAATTTTATGCATTACTGGTAACATGACCTTTATCTCTTTGGTTCTTTGAAGTCTTTGACACTATGTATATATATCCAATCAATTATATCAAGTTGACATCAATGATAATACAATACATTAACTAATTTAATGTCTTGCATTAACTTTCTGCAGCTCAGTGATCATCAACTTAACATATTCAAACATTCAATCAGTTATTGTTCATCACCTTCAAGAGGAGTTATTGAACAAAGATAAAGTATCCAAGATAGAGAGGGGAAGAGAACAAGAATGCACCCTTTTATCCCCCTACTACTAGGTGAAAAATGGATTCTTGATGAAGGATGAAAAACTTTGAAACACAAAGTAAGGGAGTTTTCTCATGATGAACATAGTTTTGTAAATAAAGAAGAGGTCATGATCAAGGATGAACACCTCTTGCATAAGTGAGAATCCCGAATCAGAAAAAACAATTCTTTATAAGAAAGAATGTCATATGATAAACAAATGTCACTATACTATGGAAAGTATATCCTTAGTATAGAGAGAAAGGAAAAAAACATGCAACCCTTCCCCCAAGTGTGAAGGCGAGATAAAATATGTGATGCATCCCTAATTATATTCACTTCATAATAGACATGCATTTCCAAGAAAAATAAGCTATAAACCAGAGAAAACTCTTAATGTAAAACAAACATATGCATTCTAGAAAAGATATCACATCATAAAGTAGGCAAGTCATCAGGGAAAGAGATGAAAGGATATGAATGATTATTTAATGATAGATATGCCCCTTGAGACATGAAAAATATTGTAAATAAAATATGTTAGGATTTTGCATGAAACAAAGGATCTCATGCACAAAATAATATACCATCATGAAATAATGCAAAGCCTTATAGAGATAAGAAAAAGGATGATGCCAAATTATGTCTACTTAGTGATCAACCCAATTATACAAGATATGCACTTCTAAACAAGGAAGAAATTGTTAGGGGGATACTAATGTCATTAAGGAGAAAGATCCTAAACAAGTCCGTACATGGGAGGAAATTATTTAAAAAATAGATGATAAAACATACATAATGGATCCTTGGAAGGAATGAAGAAATGATGATCCCTTTCCCCCCAATTGAGAGAGCAAGAGGGATTTCCTATCATGATGCCCTCAAGCTCATTACACAAAGAATTTTGCATAATGAAGAGAAACATAATAGGAAAATAATATGCTAAGATATTACTTTGATATAAATAAAATGTAAAATATCCAATGTTAAAAGAAGAAGACATCTGTCAACCAAATCTTGAACAAATTGTCTAAATTCAACACAATCACAAAGGTAATGCTTATTTGATTAATGAAACAAAAAATGAAAATTCACCATTGACGGGTATTTTTTATTGTTTTCAAGTTGTCTACATGGAAATTGTATCCCAAAATTATACTTGATACTCAAATAGATTCTTTTGGCCAAATCTAAGCGGTCATCATAAGGTGAGGGATCAAGAGAACATCAAGAGGAGGTTTTGGTTGAGAGATAATGTTAGCTTGAGGTACATGATATTCCTTAGAAGGATCAAGAGGAAACCTAAGGTTGTGTTCACTAAATCCTTGACCTCTATATTCTAGTGGAATAGGGTGTAATTTAGAGGGAGAAGATCAGTCATTTTGATGTTTGTGAGTGGAAGAGGTAGGGATGTTTGTTTTGGGAAAATCATCCTTCCTATTATCTTGAGGTTGTGAATAAGGAGGATTATATGATATTATTAGAGAGAACTCATCTAAGAAATGTATAACATCTAGATCATGAATACTTTTTTGATATGAATCAAAGTAGTGGTTAACCTCTTCGAGACTACCTATTAAAGTAGATTGAGGAAAAGGATATCTAGGTCTTTCTATCACATGATCACTAAGAACTTGATCTTGATATTAATGAGGATTAATGGGTAATGTAGGAGTAGGATTAGGAGGATTAGGATTATCATTAGGCTCATCCACAAAGACCCTTATGTTGTCTATATACTGCATGCATTTTATTAAAATTTGAAGAAGGAAGAGACATGAAATATTGATAAAGGTATTGCAATATGCTTTATAAGGAAGAGATATATTGGTTAACCCCATAATTCCATAGGGAAGAATTACATGAAGGAATACCAACATAATAATATGCAAGAAAGTATGGTTCACTCCATGAGATTGATAAATAGAAGTAAGAAGGAATGTAAGAACATAGCTTATTGGACACCCAATATAACTTATAAACCTCCATGATGAAAAATAGAAAGCACAAAAATAGATCTCAAACTAAGGATGTTATATAGATAGGATCTAATATAAACAAAAAGATATAGCCACAAAATCACAATGAATTCAAAATAGATCTAGATGAATAAATGTATACAAAGGGAATCTAGCACCAAAATCAAAGTGGAAATATCATAAGTCGGGTTCAACAAAATGTATAGGAGGTCAACCTATAAGTACATAAAGTAAATATAACACCAAAATCAAAAGAGAAAATGTTATGGGTCGGGTTCACCAAAATGTATAAGAGAAAATGGTGAGAAATTCTAAGATGTAGATCACTCACCAAGATCTAGTATACATGGGAATGCAAATCCTCCACAAAGTGAATATGATTGGCACAACCAAGAGAGTAAAGGTGCCAATGCAAGATCTATACAATATAGGGTTTTAAATTCCCAAATAGATAGTAAATGATATTGATATATTTCAAATGGAAAGGGTTAAGTAAATTTGACCTATGAAAGTAAGAATAAGGGAAAAGGGGTAAGAACAAATGCACCTAAAAATGAGATAGAGGAAGTGGTTCTTTGAGATTGGTTTTGACAGTCGCCATAATGCCAAAATCTATTATAACTCTAGATCTAAGAACCTGAGACCTGTAACTCTCTACTTTGTAATTTTCAGCCAAAAAGTGCAAGAATAAGTCATTTTTTTAGGGACAAGTTGAGAAGTCAACTTGTTCTTGACAACTCTGAATCTGATGAAATATTTTGAGGACTTGTGAATCTGCATGTACCTTCCAGATCTAGATCTGCAACTTTTCCACCTATTCCTACACACAAAAAATAAGGGGAAGAAGGTTGAGGGGAGGGGTTCTCCTTAGTCTGACCTCTGTATACGAGTCAACCTGGAAATGAAATGAAATAAAGGAAAAGAGTGCTATCATGTAGCAGAGATTAGATCTAGGCAATATAGTGTATCATACCATGTAAATGCAATTACCTCTTTAAATGTGATCAAGTATGTTGATGCAATAGCTTTGTATCAACACAAAAACCAAAAGGAAATCATGTAAGAAAAAACCTCATGTAGTAGATGTTGTAATTTGCCTCAACGTTTGATTGGGGAAGAAAGAAAAGGCTTGATGGATGAAATGAAAATCTCCTTCCTTAATGTCAAACTCCTTTTCTTGGCCTCCAATGGGGGAAAGAAACTATATCTATGGAAGGAAACACCTTGATTGAATGATTGGAATGAAGACTTGAATACTTGAATGACTCTTGATGGCCTCCTTGCACTTGAATTCTTGATCTGTTGAATTATTTCTAATGTATGCCTTAACTAATGGATGCTTGCTTGGCTTGAATGCACAATGGATGGATAACAAATATATATATATATATATATATATATATATATATGATGATGATGATGATGATGATGATGAAATGAAAGTAGTGGATCCCTTTTTATACACATTTCAGGGATCAAATTAAGTCCAATTTGACCACAAATCTAAACCTTAGAGGAAAATCCTGGCATCGCCCCTGAGCCAAACCTAGACCCAAAAACCTAGGTATAATTTGACAAGTTTACCAGTCCTAGGAAAATCAGGCTCAAATTTCTTTGGGATGACAAGAAAGGTGAAAAAGAATGGAGGGAGAAAATGGAGGTTTCCACGAGATCTGGGCAACTCCCAAAATCCAAAAATAAATGCATGGGTCCTAGGTGAGAAATGAATTATGAGATTGGGTTAAAATGGGTAAATCAAGCTTATAAGTTAGAGCCAACCTCAAGTTCAAGAAAGATTGAAGGAGGAGGAGGACCTATATTTTAATTTGGTATGCATTTAAGATCAATATGAGGTCCCACCATAGGAAAAACACTAAGGTAGGCACAAAATGGTCCCAAAATGAATGCAAGTTAGGTGCTTACTTTTAAGACGATACATAAAGTATAATCAAAGATGTTGATAAGGTGATGGAAAAAGGTGAATAAAATAGCTGATAAAATGGAATAGGGTAAGTGGTTATATATAGGATTGGATAAGGGGGATGGAAGGATGGAAAGTATGTGTTGGATAATGGATTGGGTGTTGGAATATTTGTGTATGGGAGGATGAAAATGTTGGGAAGATTAATTTTGGCACACAACTTGAGTGGCAGTGAAGTGATGGAAGGAAAATGGATTTTGGATTTTGATATTTAGATGGAGGACTGGATGTGGATTGCGGGACACAAGGACCCAAAATGGATGGAGGAGGTGATGGAGTATCTAAGGTAGTGGTTTATGGGACATAGGTACCCAAAATAGATTTGGAAGATGAAAGATATTTATGTGGAGGAATGATGGGAGCCTTTGGAATAAAAAGCTTGGTTGCCAATTTTTATTTTTTATTTGGGATATAACATTTCTATGAAAAACTTGGAAATCCATGGAGTTTTTGATTTTTATTTCCTATGTGGTTCTTTTGAAAGCATTGCTTCTATAAGAGACTTAGGAATCCACATAGTTTCTGATTTTTGATTTTTCTTGATGGGCCTTTTTTTGCCTTTTGAACTTTTATTTTTTTCTTTTGGATAAAATTTTGCTTTGTTTTTACATGTATTTTATATTGGACATGTTGATCCTTGAACTTATGTGGATTTTTGAACTTTTGGATTTTATTCTTGGCATCCAAATTGCTTCCAAGAGCTTTGGGATTCATGGATGGATAGGGATGAGATGAAGGTCTATTAAAGGAGTTCATATAGATGGATGGTTGGAAGGTTCTCAAGGATGTGTGCCTTTGTTGATCTTGATTTATGAAGGGTAAGTGGATAGTGGACTAGGGGTGATATGGATGGGTTATGGAAGAATATAAGGACCTAAGATGGATGAAAGAGACAAAATTTAAATTTGGGATATAAGGACATGAGATGGATGAAAGGGACAAAGACCTTGAATTTGGGATATAAGGACCCAAAATGGATTTGGAGGATGGGGAATGTTTATGATTGGGTTTATATGGAGGAATGTGTGTTTTAGGAGAGATACCAACATCTTTATGGTGAGATATAAAGCCGATGCCTTGATAGTATGCATTTTCTTTGATATGAAGGGGTTATAATATACCTTGTTCATTGAGGCCTAACCCCTTTCCTTGATAATGCATGTTCTAAAAAATATTCTTGTGATTAGGATACTGATTATTTTAGAAACAAAATACAAGTCCTTTTTGAGGTGGAGGAGTGATATATGGAATGGTAGGATCACAAAGTAGACTAGACCAAATGACAGTGGATGAACAAAGCTGATATGTAATAGACTCATTTTAAAATTGGAAAGGAGTGATGGGATCTTGAGGTAGATACAAAATATTTATGACATGGAGATGGAGGGTGGATAGGATCTTGTGATAAACATGGAGGATTATGACATGGAGATAGAGGGTTGAAAGGATGTTGCGATGTACATGGAGGATTAATTTGATCTTGACATGGAAGAGGATCATAAGGGATGCCATGGTATTTCTTAGTAGGTGGATTATGAATAGGACTCAGAATGATGATTTTCTATTGGGATAGAAGGGGATCATATTGGACAGGAAAAAAATGGATAAGGGGATAATCATGAGATTATAGGGATATGGGATCTTGGTCAAAGATTGGATGGGATTTGACATTCTTGGTATCTTGATCTTGACCAATTTTAGGACTTGTTTATTTATACTTTGGATTACCCTCTTGACACGGGGTATGAATTTGGATATGTATGGTGGATTATTGAAAGGACTCAATACTCAGGCATGATAAGATTGAACTTTGATTGGGACTCATTGAAGTAGGTTTTCTTGGGAATGGAGTATATAGTGACATTGGATCTTGGATTGTTGAATTGGAGAAAGGAATTATATCAAAAAATGGACTAGCTTGGATTTATATTGTGGATAGCCCTTGGGGGTAAACTAGAAAAGTGTCATTATTGTATGCATCATATGATGGAGATGGGTTGAATGAAGGAATGGTGGGAGATATGGAAGTTACTTGTGGGCCATTACTAGACAGAGGTATGTAATTTGATTATGTATTGGAATAACCTCTTGACATATGTTTAAGTCCTCATTAGGTGAATTATTGGGACAATATTTAATAGTAAAGTCGCCTTAGTCAATGCTATTTTGGATGAGATTTTTTTAATTTTAAGCATTTTGAAGTTTTATGTCCTTTGATCCTATGGTATCCACAAAAGTCATTGTCTCTCTACCAGGATGGTTTAAAATATCCTATCTCACAACATATTAATTATGGAAGTCTGATGCCGTTGATTGTACAAGATTATTTAAAGTTGAATCAATTGGTTCTCTTAAGGGCGTGTGTCTGCACTTTGGTGCCTGCAGACCATTTTCCATAGGTTTGTTGTCTAGATGGACATGCGAGTCCATTTGATGTTTAACCTTTTAAGATCACATGATTGGGATATGCAAGAATGACTATAGCTAGATGTGACTAAGATGACTTGGACTCTGATGACGTCTATGACTGGAACTATGTTTTTGGGTTTTATTTATTTATTTTGGGAATGCAAATGCAATAAGGGAAATGATAACTATATGAGACTAATTTTTTTTGGATTTTGAAGATTTTAGGATGCAAACTTAAGCAATCTATGTATGAAACTAGGATGATACCTATGGTGTATGCAATACAACCCTAAGAGAGACTCTATAAATTTTGAATGTAAACCTTCCTAGTAAAGACTCAAATATTATTGGGAACTATCTTGACTTTAATTTTGGATAAAAATGACAATTTTGACAAGGTGTCTATGAAAAACACAATTTTGACAAAAATGATGAGTGCCCATGACAAGGAAAATGGACAAGAGGATAACTACTTTTAAGGAAGATAAGATAATTCTCAATACCACTATAGGAATACCCTAAAAATATGTACATTCTAATTTGGAAAGATAACTCTAAAAAAGTGTAATGCTTGACCCTATGAAACACAAGCTATATTTTTACATTTTTGAAATTTCAAAACTAAAATTAGGATAACAGAATATGAAAATAATATAATGAAAATGCAAAGTTTTAATTCCTAAATGACAAGAATTTCAAGTCTACAAACCAATATGTCGATCACAGAAATAGAATATCTGGGTAGAGATAAATGACAAGTTTTGGAACCTAATCTCAGATTGATCCTGTTTTTCAATTTTACCAATCATTGACATCAAATAAATGTAGTGATTGTGTTATAGGACTCAAGTAAATGAATGGTGAGGTTACAATGTCTATGTAATAAAGTAGTCACAAATGCGATCAATAATGAACAACTGCATCAAATGGATAGTGCATTTGTATCGCATGAATGTAAAGGTTGCATCGTTTGATGTTCACTTGCGTAAAATACCTCTACTGATTGTGTAGCTTTTTTTGAAACATTGTTTTGGATAGATTTTGATGATTTAAAACACAAAAATCACACATGTAGAGTATGGATGATTGACAGATTGACTCTAAAATGCTCTGTGTATGTTTGGTGACTCTTTCAAACCACAAGTTTTCACTTGGATAGATACAATGAAAATAGAAAAGCAATAATAACCTGATGTAAAAAAGGCATCATCAAAATGTTTTAGGCCCATTGCTTGGTAGTCTGTAAGCTCACAAAGCATGACACACCCTAGAACATGAGTTCTTTTGAGTATGCTCGTATTTTTTCCTTTTGCCAAATATGCCTCAAAGATGATTTCTCCCCAAATGAACACTAGTACAAAAATAACAATATGTGACTAAATAAACTACTAAAATTTGTATATAAATAACTAAACTTAGTCACATGATTATTAGTAGTTTATTACCGATCATTTATAACGAAACCAAATTTATGATTAAACTATTTTAGTCATTTATTTAGTCATTAATTTAATCATTGTTTTGGTCATTGATATAGTCATTGATTTAGTCATGGTAGTGATTTATTTAGTTATTAATTTAGTCATATATTTAGTCAGTCATTTAGTCCTTAATTTAGTCATATATTTAGCCATTAATTTAGTCATATTAAGGCACGATAGAATCAAACCACCATCTTCCTTCTTGTAAAGAAGATGCTCTTCCATTGAGCTAGCACCCTTTAAAGAATAATCATCGCAACCTACACAATTGAATCCTAATAGAAATATATTAATTTGACTTGATCTAGAAAATATCTCCTACTTATCAAAATATTGTGAGGGCAACAATAGAACATCTAGAATAGTATCTAAGTGGGTACTAGCCTTTCTATTGATTTTATACAACCACTAATATGACATGCTTAGTGATAACAAGAATGAAGGAGTTGCTTCCAATATCCAGAAACAACAAGATTGACTCACATCTTTGTTTTTGTTCCATGTCTCCTTTGCCAAGTTCTTTGCATATTCAGGGTCATCAAACACTAAAATATTATCAAATAAGGTTCCTAATTTAACCTGTTGTACAATAAAATAGGAGAGTACAGATTGTCAAATGGAATCAATTACTCAAAGTCAGCCAAGACACTGCAAGTAGGTTGAGTAATTGATAGATTTAAAGATGATACACACACACACACACATACATACACATATATATATATATGTGTGTGTGTGTGTGTGTGTGTGTGTGTATGTACACACACACACACACACACACACACACACACACACACACACACACACACACCATAACTCAATTCCAATAAATTTCAAATTAGGGTATAAATAGAGCTCGAGCTCATCCTTGAATTCTATTCACAATAAGGTTACAATGTAGTGTTAGATATTTGAGTATTGGAGACCATAAGCATTTAAATATTTGAAACCCCAATGATATGTCATTTGAAAATAAATGCTTACAAAGATTGTCAATCAATGGAGCCTTCCATTTTCCCTTGTAGTTTGGATTCTTGTTTTTCTGTAAATTGTTTAATGCATCATTATGAGAAACCCATAGATACAAGCACCAAAAGAAAACAATAAAGAAGCAGGCTACCAACAATTTTATGTACCACAATGAGTAATTTTTGAATATAAAGTAATTTACAACATTTGGGATTGAGAAATTTAATTTACAATAACTATTTGTGATAATCCGTTGAACTTTGTGGACTATAAAATGTTTGACAAGATGTTCATGTAAATCTCTAAACAATATCATGAATTTTGTGAAGAATTTATGATTTAAAATATTAGTAGAAACAACCCTCATTGTTATCACTCTAGAATACGTTATATCTGATTATATGCAAAGTGTTTGAAAAAATGATTATTGACAAAACTATAAATATTTGCAAGTCTCTAAATAAAAAAATTGGGTAGTATAGTACATTCATGGTGTTAATTTTGAAGGCACATAATTATGGTGACTTTAAAGTTGCAAAACTGAAAGCTAGTAGTGACAACAAGGAGTTGGAAAATGACATCAAATGTGGATGGTGGTTCTTGTAGCTCAGCACATGGTGTAGAAGATAAGGACATTTCACGGGATTACTAACCCTATATTTTATATTTTGTCTCCACTTTTCTTTGCATGACCTTTTCACTATTTTTTAGGTTTTCCTTTATGGCTTCATTACTAGTGGTAACAAATGGCTAAGTTTTTTTTAATTTTTTTTTAAAATCTCATTTCAGTTTGCTCAATCACTATGGCTGTTATGACATTGTAGTATTTTTTTTCAAAGTTCATGGATGAGAACTCCAAAAGAACACTCTCTAATATTATTAAAAGAAAAGTGGAATTCAGACACTTGGAATAAAATGTATAACCCTTGTCATAACCATATGAAGAATAAATAAATAAATTCTTTGTTATAGCTATTTGTACAATTTTTCTAAGAAATTAAGTATAATAGAAAAATGCAACTAAAACACACACATGTTTTAGCATCCTAAGAAAATATTGCTAGTAAATTCATTGCGATAATTACATTCTAAAACAAAATTTATGTTCAAAATAAGGCTAAAACATGTTACCTAGAATGCATAATATAAACATTGAAAATTCTTTCAAATAACAGGATGATTTGCTAGGCCAGTAAACATAAAATGTGATTTCACTCTGCATAACTGCTTCCAAAAGTTGTATGTAAAATAATGTCTGATGTGAGAACAAAAAATATTTGAAAAAATCAATTTCATTGGCACCTAAAGATTGATGACATTAATTTTCCATTAGTATGCAAACAACACTTTTGATAAGCATACACCAAAAGATATGGCTGAGCAAACTGAAGATCAGATATTAAGAGATCACCGAAGATGACTAAGTGCAAAGAGAATCGACGACACATCTTAGTGTGTAAACCAACATCACAAAGTAGAAAGATAAAGTGGAACCCGATAGAAGAACCCGATATGCAAGATACAGTGTAGACTGACAAGCCAGTCAAAGTGCAACTGACAGAACAAAACCGAAGGACAGTCAAGCATGACTGACAGACAGAACTAAAAGTTAGTTGCAGCTCACAAAAAGTGGATCTGACTTCCATGTCAGATAAAGAAAGTGTATTCTATTTATAGGATATCTATTTTTTTTTAAATCCATTTCTTTAGGGACAAGCCACATGCATGTAAGTTCTTTAATCAGTCTAACTGATTTATAACACATAGACTAGGAGATCTAGGTACAAGTTGTAAACCTAGTTTTAGAGTTAACATTATTTTTATCGAAACTTGATGAAGTCAACCCATCTATAAATAGATTATACAATCATTCATTATAATGGATGAATAGATGATGTGAAGAGAGAAGAGAACATGAATGAATCAAACAAGCACATCTATGGATCGGATTGAGAGTTTCAAGAATAGGAAAATCAAAAGGTGAATTTGGTTAGCAAGAACCAAGAACATAGCATACCGAGAATCAGAGGTATTATTCAATCACAATTAGGTGATAATCTTTTTATGTAAACTAAATTGGATTTGTATCAGCAATAGGATATTGCATTTACCAGGTCAATTTGTAATTTTCTATCATTCTAACAAGTGGAGCAAAGTGTAAAAATCCTTTCAAGGAAGGTGGATTTAACAGTCCAACAACATATCTCTTAACCGAGTGCACACTCAATAGTGTTGCTAAAGCTCTTAACATAGTATAATTTAACAGGTCTCTGCTGATACTCTGAATAGGGTAGATCATCAGAATTGATCAAATTGTAAGCCTTAACCGGCCCCTTCCAATCTACAGATAGTGAAGATTTTGTGGGTGCCATCCCCACCGTAGTTTTTACTTCCTCACAGGAGTTTTCTGCGATATCATATCTTGTGTTATGTGTCAAATTACTTTCATGAATGTTTCTATGAATGTTCACATGTATGTTAATGCTATGAATTGATATAACTCACATCAAGATAGTATAAATCAGATTGAGTGGATATACAATTGATTACAAAGGTTAATTGATAAAAGGGATACAAAAGTTTTAGAGGTACTGATTCACCCCCCCTCTCAGTACATACTTCCCATTAATCCCAACAAAGATGTTAAATTTCTCCATTGTCTGCACATATTAGTGCCAGACTATGCAATTGAAGGAATCATACCCTGACATGATAGATGTATTATATGAGTTAAGATGGAATGTAATTTCTTGGCAGAAAAATCATGAATACAAAACTACCACATCTCTACAAGATTCCACAAGAACAAAGGTGAAACACTGAGACATTGAGTGTGGCAATCTTAATATGAAGATTACGCATAAGGAATTTTTTTTAAAAGTATATTTCATTATTAATATCAAGATTTTTTTTTGAGTTAAATCATATGGTTTTCTATCCACGTTGAACAATCTTTTATTTGACTATCATCAAGAAAAATATAAAATACACCAAATGAAAATCACCTTTTTAGCAGTTAGAAATAGAATTTTATACATCTCACAAGAAATTCCATCTTTTTATATTATGGATTCAAATTTATGCTCATTTAGTTCAAACTGGTTTTCATTGGCGCAAACATTGGCTACCACTGAAGTATCATTTCCCTACAAACAAACATGTTTGCCATCCTTATTTAATATTCAAAAATTAAATTATAACAAATTACTATTGAAATAGGAAAATGAACATAATTAGATCAATATTTTGAACTACTAATGGAATTTTACACAATATTTTTTATTTTATTAAAAAATGACTTTTGTGCCACTTGTTTATGAGGTTTCAAGGGTTCTTCCATTTGAAAATTCACAAGCTCTACCTAAATGGATCCTCCCTTGGACAAATGGTTAGAACTTACTGCTGTTGGGGCACATAAATAAAATCATGGCATGGATTGACCAAGTTGACAAAATGCTCCAAAATGCAACAACCTAGGCTTGGAAGGATACTATTTCCATTTGGATTTATCAAAATACTTAGACAAAGTGGGTATGTAGAAATAAAGTGTCATTGGCCCCCCTTAAATGGCATGATAAACACTTGATTTCATATTGGATGTCTCAAGATGGATGTATAATAAGAGATCATTGTTGAAGTATGGTCAGAGCTACCATAAAAAAATCCCAATTGACACAAACAAAGAGGCAGAGACACAAGAGATTGTGCTCAGACCTATGACTTGCAAGTATTATGATTTTAAATTTTTAAGAAGTTAAAAAAATAAATGACTCCCAGATAATTGTTAATGCAATTAAAAAATGATCATTTCAAAATTGGAAAAACCAAAATATCTTACAACCATGATAACCCCTACTTAATGACTAGGAAAAATAATCCACGTTCGACACAATATTCTAGCAGAGATCTCATGCAGAAGAATCTCACAAACTATTTAACATAATATCCCAGTGAGAATGAACAAGTAGAGACAAGACAATGGAACTATGCTTCAACATGATTACACAGAATGAATTCGTTATACAGATTTTAGAGGCTTTCAAATAAGTGTAAATGGCAAGGGTGAAATTATGACTTTTTCTTTATGTAGCCAATGATAATTCTCAGAAGAAATGCCTTTCCTTGAAAACAATAATGGATTTGTTGAAAAGATCTCTTTTGCTTTCAAAAAAATGCAATTGCCAGTCTAATATATGTGGTGATCATAGTGTAAAAATGTGTATAACACAACGAGATTCTCTACAACATCTTTTGAGATGTGAAATAAGTGCAAGTTTTGTGGAAAGTACATTTGTTTTTGATATTAACAACAACCAAAACAATGGGGCTGACCCAGAAAACAACAGGAGGCAGAGCCTCAAGGGGACAAAGTACATTTGTTGAAAATCCTTTAGAGACTGTTAAAACAAATCAACAACATCTTTTAGCCTCTAGAAGCATTGTGACAATGTATAGAGTGCGTGAGAGATATGTTGAAGCATATAATGAGATTACTACAATAAGGGTACATAAAAAGAGACAAAGAAGTTGGGCAAGATTTTTTGAATGTGGAAGTGATATGAAAATCTAAACAATAACTTCTGCTAATAATGTTGCCTTGGAGATTCTCATGACTATTCTTGGTAAATGACTTGAAGAATTAATTTTGAGTTTGAAGACAATTGTTTGGTGGAAATTATTATCTATAGATCATATTTTCTCCCATAAATAACCACTTCATTAAAAGACAAATTTGTTTACAAATAAAATACCCTAAGTCATATTTTTAAAATCATTATGTAAGTTTTCTTATAGTTTGTTGGTTTGGGACGACTAAATAGGTTTTAGTTATTCATCAAAAGTTGTAACCACTCTAAAGTGTTCCCTTGTATCTATAAGAGAGAAACTAAGGATTGGATTTGGAGGGGGGTAGGGGGAGGGGGAGAATAGGAAGAGGCTGAATAAGAGGGTGCTCAAAATATGATGAAAATTATGAATGTATTTATGAGGTAATTGTCAATCAAAATTTTTATTGTTTTGATCTACAATTCCATGTAATTTGAATTCTTATCTATTGTAATTCATAACAGTCCAACCAGTTGATCTAAATTCCTCATCACTGTACAATGTACTCTATTTTTTTTATCTATGGTATATGTACATATGTATTGTTTGCACTAAAGATATCAGTTTTCCACAATCCATAAATTTACTTGATGTTGTTTTTATATATAATCTCTTGTTTGTTTTTTCAAATTAAATTTTTGCATCACACTCTATGATCAATCATCAGGATGTCAAAAATTTGAAGGAAAAGAGTGATCCAAAATGTTATGCAAAATACATAATTTTATCCAAAAACAACAACAAGTAACATATATTGTTGACATGACAAACATGTATCTAATGTTAAACTAACCAACTCATCTGCATGCTTGGAATCCCTCTTTGTCTTTGTAAGCTTGTATCAACATAGGTCTTCTTGATCATTAATTTAGAAGACTCAAACTTTAGTTCTTATGTTGTGACAACTTTTACCCTTACTTGCCATTTCTAATCTGATCTCCTCCAAGTTGAATAAATTGATTTCACCTATATATTATTGTATTGATTTCCTTTCATCAAATTCATTTAGTTCTTTCTAATACCTTGATCTCTCTTCCTCTCTATGCTTGTAAAAGATAATTATTCATTTTCTTATTAAGATTCCTCATGGCTTCTTAGTAAGTTAATCTCATGATGATTAAACATAATACATGATGTAACTACAAGCCTTGCTCACAATCCTAAATTCCCCTAAGGTCTACTGTAGGTCTCTTCTCTAGCCTAACTTGGGTTATTTACTAACCATATCTTCCAAGGATTTTTTCCTCAAGATCCTTCACCAATTCAGCTTGAGTACACCAACAAAGAAATCAAATCATTCATCACATAGCCATATAGAGGTCTTCTTGCATCTCCTTCACTAAATGATCCAAAATGTTCAAGATCAATCACATATGGATAGGTAGGCTACTAACATGTCAATTGGATCCAAGTACAATGTCTCCAAACATAATTTTCAATAAGACTCTAATCGAGTTCAAGAAAATAATACAAATGCACCCAAACAGGGCTACAAGCAATTAGGCCTAATTGGTCACCTTTTTTCCTATAACCTCCAAATATTCTTAACAAGATAAAAAATAGAGTCCATATTCTACCACCCTTTTGAAAAACCTATAGGATTTAGTAGGTTTTGTTTCCCTAAACTGCCAGTACAGTGGGTTGCTACAAACATGCCTAAAATTAAGGGTTTCAAAGCATTTGGACTATCTGCATAGGGGTTTTCTTTCTTGGCACACAAAACTCAACACCCAACCTTCTCCTTGGGCATGGTGATACCTTATCGACATATCCTCCTCTCCACTAGCTTAGATTGAAGCATTGAATGCATTCAATCCACTAAAATGCTCTTACAGTGCTCTGTGTTCCCTAGCCATGCATCACTAGCTTGCCTAGGGAATCATTGCAAAAATAGAAAACAAGATCTCCATGGACCATCCTTCTGAAAGCATATGTTACAAGGAGTCATCTCACCTATTCCAAGATCTCAGGAAAATGCCACAGTGGAATGATGATCTATGACTCAATTTCCAAAACCTGTCTGGTTTAGACTAGCGACAAGGCTTAAAACAAAAGATTTTACAAAACTACTAAGATTAAAAAAAATGCTTAAACAATGCCACATAGAATCCAAATTACACCTACCCTATCATAGTCATAACTTAAAGTACATAAACTAATCCATTAAAATGCTTCAAACAAGAAAATGTCTTCAATTACTCTGAAAACTCGTAATCACATAAATTGATCATTCATCAAAACTTCATCCAACCTTGTACAAAGGTTGAGGGAGGCCTTATATAGTTGACCCTGACCCAAAATCAATGGTTTTAGATAGTTAGAAACCAAAATTCTCAAAAATACATCATTGCAAGAAATGTTGTCAATGACAACATTGAGAGCTTTTACAACTTTTGGATTCTTGCATACGAAATTGGTCAACAAATCAAGAAACTTAACCAAAAATATATATAGGTTAAGTAAAACATAAAATAGGTCTCCTAAACACTCCCTTGTCCAATTTGACCCTTAAATGCACAAAAATGAAAAAAATGCCACTCTTGCCACAACATTGGCAACATACACAACTTGGAAAATTTGGACAACATTTTCAAATAAGGTCACTAATGACCTAATGCCTCATAACCTATCACACACACCCTATGAACCATATATTCCCATTATTTCACTAGTGGTTTGGCTAAGACCACTACAAGCCAAAAATCAAACTAGAAGCCCTAGGTTACCATCTAGCCTTACCTAGGTGCTCCTGCACCATACTCCCCCACAAAGGAAAGTCATTTCACTCCTATGGAAAAAATGTCTTTAGAAATGCCTGCCTTCTTGAAGTATGTAGCTGCAATCCATGTTTCCTATGAGTCTGGCTTATTCTTCCACTTGATGAGGTGCTCCATGTACACCTTGTGCCTTGTAGACTTTTTAACCTTTGAATCCATAACCTTGTCTACTTCCAACTATGGATTGGGAGGTAATACAATATGTTCAACATCACTCCTAATCCCTGGGCTTTTCTGGTCAATCTCAGCTAATGGCCCTTTAAATTTGATCAAGTCTTGGACATTACAAACGGGAGATATGATCAAATCTGAAGGTAGTTTGATCATGTATGCATTAGCCCCATACTTGGCTATGATATTTCAAGGTCCCACCCTCTTCATCTAAAGTTTAGTAGGCACACCTTTCTACAATCTGGATTTGTTCAAATGAATCATCACATAATCACCTAAATCAAATTGAATTTCTCTCTTTTTATCATCTACTTTGGCCTTCGACTTTTGTGTATTGTCTTGTATGGTCTTCTTAACTTGTTCTTGGATCTCTTTCATGGTTTGAGTGAAGTCCTCAGAATGACCACTCCTATACTCCATACCTCCAAGATCTCTAAGCTCACACACACCCCTTGGGTGAATCCCATAAACAACTTCAAATGGGATTCTCCCTGTTGTTCTGTTCTTGCTATCATTGTATGCATACTCTACTTGGGGAATGAAAAAATCCCACATCTAACCATAGTCTTTAGTGGGGCACCTTAATAGGTTACCCAACACTCTGTTAACCACCTTAGTTTGGCCATATGTCCGAGGATGGTAGGTTGAACCAAATGAAAGATTAGTACCTAATCTATTCCATAATGTTCTCCAAAAATGGCTCATAAATTTAACATCCCTATCTGATACAACACTTAGGAGAAAACCATGGATCCTCACAATCTCCTTAAAGAACAAATATACTATATGGATGGCATCATGAGTAGTCTTTCAAGGTATAAAATGACCCATTATACTAAATCTATCAACCACAACATAGAAGTTTTCATATCCCTATTTTGTCTTGGGTAAACCCACTATGAAGTCCATGCTCACACACTCCCATGGTCTATTTGGTAATGGTAAGGGTTGGTAAAAAATTGCATTGCTTATTCCTCCTTTGGATTTCATGCACACTACACATTGCTCAACATGCCTAGTCACATATCTTATCAACTTTAGTCAATGGTAAAACCTTTGTACTAGTTCCAAGGTTTTTTTCACACCAAAATTACCACTCAAGCTCCCATTATGCTTATCTTGTATGCTATTCTCTCTCCTTGAGCCCCTTGGCACACATAACTAATTACCCTTCAATAATAGTCCATTTTGCAAAGTAAAATAAAAAAACTTGCTATGGAAATGATTTTGAAAATCAGTACACACCTTGTAGGCCTCAGCAAAGTCTTCATCTTCCTTGTAGAGATATTTGGAGCTCTCCATTCCAATGCTATTCAACTGAACTTATTGAACCGTCAACAACCTCCTACTTAGTGCATCTGCAACCTTGTTCAATTTCCCCTTCTTGTGATTAATTGTGAATGCGAATGCTTGAAGGTATTCCATCAATTTTAGGTGTCTATTGCTTATTTTCTCTGGGGTATTGATATAGCTAAGGGATTGGTTTTGAGTAAACACTAAAACTTCCTTGGGTAGTAGGTAATGCCTCCACTTTCTAAGTGACTGAACTAAGGCATACAATTCCAAGTCATAAGAAGAGTACTTCTTCTTGGCTTCATTTAATTTTTCACTAAAGAAGGCTACTGGCCTACCTTCTTGGCTTAACATACCACTTGCATCACACTCTATTGTAAACAAATTTTCAAAGCTAGGAAATTTAAGGACAGGTTGTGTTGCTACTTGCTTCTTCAACATTTCAAAGGTTTTCTCTACTTCTAAGGTCCACCTAAACTTGGTTTTTACCTCACCCTTGATGGTATCTAACAATGGTGCACAAATACCACTGAAATTTCTAATAAATTTCCTATAAAATTGGGCTAACCCATGGAAAATTCTTACCTTAGTAGCTGTAGTAGGTGGTGGCTAGTTTAGGATAGCTGCAAATTTGTCTTGATCCATCTTCAAGGACCCCTTGGACACTACAAAGCCCAAATACACAAGTTCTTGCTTTAAAAACTCACACTTCTCAAGGTTGATAGCTAGCTTTTCTTCATGTAACCTCTGCAATAGAGTCTCTACATGCTTGATATGCTCCTCTCTTGTTTTGATAAAAATTAGCATATCATCAAGATGTACCACTACAAACTTCCCTGTGTAGTCCTTAAGCACTTCATTCATGAGCCTCATGAATGTGCTCAGAGCATTTGTAAGCCCAAATGACATCACAAGCCACTCATACAACCCATCTATGGTCTTAAACATTCTCTTTCATTCATCTCTCTCCTTCACTCTGATTTGGTGATAACCACTTTTCAAATCTAGCTTAGTGAAGTACATTGCCCCTCCAAGACAATCCATTAAATCTTCAATCCTAGGTATGTGAAATCTATACCGTATAGTAATTCTATTTATGACCCTTGAGTCTATGCAAAGTCTTCATTTTCCTCCCTTCTTGTATGCCAACACAATTGAGACTGCACATGGGATAATACTCTTCTTGATCAACCCTTGATCCAAGAGTTCTTGCACTTGCCTTGCCACTTCCAAGTTCTGATCAGGGGTAAGCTTATAAGTTGCCTTATTAGGCAATGATGCACTAGGTACAAAGTCTATCTAATGGCTTATCACTCTTCTAGCAGGTAAGGTTGCAGGGGTTCCATCACTTACTATATCTTTATACTTCTCAAGTAATTCTTGAATCTCTGATAGTAAGGGTTTATTGACAGGATTCTCTTCCTCAGGATTTAGAACAATAGCATATCCTTCATTATCTTCATTATCCTCCACTACACAACAAAATGTTAGGAGTCTTGGGCTATGGCTCATCCTCTTCCAACAACGACTAAATCTTGAAGGTTCTTCCTCCTTTCTTGAATGTTATGGAATTCTCCTTCCAATCACACACTTCCCCACTATCATATTTCTAGGGCCTTCCTAACAACAAATGGCAAGCATCCATTGGTAAGATGTCACAAAGCAACTTGTCCTTATATCTTGCTATAGAAAACTCAACCCAAGTTTGTTCATTCACCAATACACTTTGGCCTTTATTTAACCATGTCACCTTGTATGGATTTACATGAGGTACTTTGGTTAGCTTGAGTTTTTTTACTGCCTCCTCTGATATGATGTTATCTATGGAACCAGAATCCACAATTACTTTGCAAACTTTTCCAAGGATCTTGCATCTTATCTTAAACAAAGCCCTCTTATGCTTGGGTTCATCCTTGATTGGTTGTCTTATCAACACTCTCATAAACATGAGATTTTCTCCCATATCTGATTCTATGCGATCAACTTTAGGTGCCTTGACACTTGAGGTGTCCTCATGAGCATATGAAACTCTTTTGTCATGGTTTGATGCAGTAGGTTTCTCAGGGCATCTATATGCCATGTGGCCCAATTAATCACAGTTGTAACACTTCATACTTGCAAAGTATGAGTTTCTTCTACTTGATCCTCTTCCTCTACTAGGGCCTCCTTGATTACCCCTACCTCTGGTATAACCCCCTCTTGGAGTAATTTCATTTCTATGCTCTATCAATTTGGTTTCACCTTGGTTTCTTTTCTCATTGCCTCTGCCTTGATAACCTCCTCTTTGACCCTGTTGGTCTCTTCCTCTACCTCTTCTTTTGAATTTAGAGTCACCTTTCTTTCTATTCTTCTCCCCCACCTTTAGAGCTAGTTGGTGACACCTCTGAACTATAGTTGGTGTCCATAAACTTATCTCTTCTTGGATGTTCCACTTTAAACCCCCTAAATACCTTGCCACCTTTATTGTTTCTTCTTCTTTCTTCTTGGACCTAAGACACAATCCCTAAAACTCCTCTGTATAAGAGTCCACATCCATGTCTTTTTGCTTCAGATTTTGCCTTTTCCTATGGAGTTGAATCTCATAGTCCTCTGGCAGATGGTTTTCTTTTATCTTGGTCACCATTGCATTCCAATTCGCTATAGACTGCTTGCCCATTCTAATCTTCTCATCTTGAAGATACTTCCACTATGTTAGTGCTGAACCTCTGAGTCTTGACTTGGCCACCTTGAGCTTCTATGCCTCTATCACACCTTCACAGTAAAAATGGTTCTCCATTCCTTTAATCCAATCCATCACTGCTTCAATGTCCATCTTCCCACTAAACAGGGGTATTACTTTCGATGCCTTTCCTCCTAGGGATTTTATGGCTTTCAATAAAGGTTCTTCATTCAAGACAGGGTCTAGTTCAGGGATGATATCTTCCTCATCAATATTTTTACCTCTGTCACTGCTTTCAACTTCTTTGCCTTTATCTCTGGCATCAACTAATTCATGTAGCTTGATTCTCATATCTTCTAGGGATTCTTCAAGGAGTCTATTCTTCTCCTTTTTCTCACTCATCTCTTTAGCTAGCTCTGCATTAGTCACCATGTCTTACTCTCCCACTAATTCACTAGTAGTTGTAGACATACAATGTACTCCCAAATCTTTAACTCGCTCTGATACCAATATGATGTAACTACAAGCCTTGCTCACAATCCTAACTTCCATTAAGGTCTAATGTAGGCCTCTTCTCTAACCTAACTTGGGTTCTTTACTAACCCTATCTTCCAAGGATGCTTTCCTTAAGATCCTTCACCAATTCAGCTTGAGTACATCAATAAAGAAATAAAATCATTCATCACATAGCCATATAGAGGTCTTATTGTACCTCCTTCACTAAATGATCCAACATGTTCAAGATCAATCACATATGGATAGGTATTCTACTAACATGTCAATTGGATCCAATTCCAATGTCTCCAAACATAATTTTCAATAAGACTCTAATCAATTTCAAGAAAATAATACAAATACACCCAAATAGGGGTACAAGCAATTAGGCCTAATTGGCCACCTTTTTCCCTATAACTTCCAAATCTTCTTAACAAGATGAAACATAGATTCCATATTCTACCACCCTTTTGAAAAACCTATACTCTTTAGTAGGTTTTACTTCCCCAAACTGTCAGTACAGTGGGTTTCTACAAACATGCCTAAAATTAAGGATTTCAAAGCATTTAGACTGTGTGCATAGGGGTTTTCTTTCTTAGCACATAAAAATCAACACCCAAAATTGTCCTTGGGCATGGGGCTTCCTTATCCATTTATCCTCCTTTCCACTTTCTTATATTGAAGCATTGAATGCATTCAATCCACTGAAATGCTCTTACAATGCTTTGTGTTCTCTAGCCATGTATCATTGGCTCACCTAGGGCATCACTGAAAAAATAGAAAAAAGCTCTCCAGGGCCCATCCTTCTACAAAAATATGTTAAAACTAGTCATCTCACCTATTCCAAGAGCTCTGGAAAATACCACAATGGAATGATGAGCTATGACTCCATTTCCAAAACCTGCCTGGTTCAGACGAGTGACATGGCTTAAAACAAAAGATTTTACAAAACTACTAAGATTAAAACAAAATGCCTAAACAATGCCACACAGAATCCAAAGTACACCTACCCTATCATATGCACAAGTTATATTACAAAAACTAATCCATTAAAATGCTTCAAACAAGAAAATGTCTTCAATTACTCTAAAAACTTGTAATCACAGAAATTGCTCATTCATCAAAACTTCATCCAACCTCATACAAAGGTCGAGGGAGGCCTTATATAGTTGACCCTGACCCAAAATCAATAGTTTTAGATAGTTAGAAACCCAAACGCTTGAAAAGGCATCATTGCAAGAAATGTTGTCAATGTTGTCAATGATAACATTGACAACTTTTGGATTCCTACATAAAAACTTAGTCAACAACTCAAGAAACTTAACCAAAAGCATATCTAGGTTAAGTAAAACATCAAATAGGTCTCCTAAACACTCTCTTGTCAAATTTGACCCTCTAATGCACAAGAAATGCATAAATGCCACTCTTGCCACAACATTGGCAACATACACACAACTTGGCAAATTTGGACAACATTTTCAAATAAGGTCACTAATGACCTAATGAGGCCTCCTAACCTATCAAAAACACCTTAAGACCCATCTATTCCCATTATTTCACTAGCGGTTTGTCTAAGACCACTACAAGCCAAAAATCAAACTAGAAGCCCTAGGTTACCATCTAGCCTTACCTAGATGCTCTTGCACCAGTACAATTCCATTCTTGAAAAACTATTGTATTGCTTGCTCCCTTAACACATTTTTTCAAGAATCATTTAGAGATGCTAATGTCCTTGCTAAAATTTGTCTTGTCTTGTGTTGAAAAATCTTAATTGGATGTAATTCTTTCATCAATGAACCTAGACCATCCAATTGTGTGATGCCTCATTCCCTTCATCTGCAAAGTGCTTCTCAACATCGTGTTTTACTACTCCAAACCACAAGTTAATTTTCAATGCTCACTTAAGCTAACCATTTTATTTGGCTCTAAACACCATTCTCTACCAAAGTCCTTTTTTTGTAAACCCTCATATACCAACGTTGCAATACTTATAGCTCAAATTGAACTAGGTTGGGGATTTGTAATATTTGTGAACATTAGTAAAAAGAAAATGAAAAATGATCCATGTATGGTTATTATCTTTTCTGTATCCATATGTATGGAAATTAGTCCTACTTTTGACCTTTCAATTTGAGTCTTCTAGGAAACCAACTTGCAAGAAAATATTCATCCGGGTAGGCAACCTGACCTATAGAACCCTAAAGTAAAATCAATGGGAAAAATGCTTAAGCTGCAAGAATTAATGTTTTAAAAAATGTTGTAATGAAAACTATCATGTTGTTTGCAAAAAATATGTCATTGCAAATAGCTAACATAAAAATTGAAACCTAGAAATTGGTGAATAAAAAAAGCCCCACAGCCATAACATATATATATATATATA
>MU227297.1:2704350-2716713 GCA_018584345.1 Thuja plicata
TATATATATATATATATATATATATCGTTAACTCTACACATAGTTTCCCTAAAATTATACTCAAATATTTGAAGTCCATCCCTAAAGCGTACTAATTCTGAACATTGCAAATATCATGTAAAGTAACCAAGCAACATCCACTGATAAGAGGGATCTTGTAATAAGTATTTAAGATCTTGTACTGAACTAGAAGATTGTTGGTTCTTGTAGGAAACAAGATGTACTTGTCAACTGTAAAACTGTTACCCTATTTCCACAATGCAATGAAATACCAAAACATGAGCTAGATCACTTGGGGGACTTGACAACATTATCTAGGGATGAGTTTTCATTTAAGCTCATAGTCATTTAACCCATCTAAGAGTGCTTCAAGTTCATATGATCTTGCATGCCTCTTAGAGCCCAAATAGGTTCTTATTTCTTGCATTATATGCTACATTAAAGGATTTTCCATTTAAAATTTTACTCACTTTCATCTAAATTTTTGTTTTTCATTACAGGCACAAAAATCATGTTGTTGGCAGGAAGTGTAAATTTAGTGTCCACAACAGGGATAGATTCCTACCCTCAAAGGTTCACACCATTAGCAATAGATGGTGATATTAGACCGGCCACACCTACTATATATCCAAGCCTTCCAAATTCATTGACTTCAATGAGTTCATAGACTTCTTCATAAAATTGCAATATGTTTCTTCCACAACATCATAACAAAAAATGCAACTATCTTCTCAGCCTGGCCGACCTATTGGATCATTTTCATGAGATGAAGATTTCCAAACAATTCAACGCATCGGTCCTGCTAGTAGTCAACTCTTAACCTACAAAACAACTTGCCTCAGGGGTAACCCCAACCGTCATAAAAAAGGCTATGGATTTTGGACAACCTTGATTGGTAAATGTTAGTGACATGTAGTTTTCACAGTCTATAATATTTGTTGTTGTGTTTTATGATTAAATTGTATTTATCGATCATTCCATGAATGCCATCTTATATGTTATTTGTTTCATGCCAACACTACTAAAAGCACAAAAGACATCCTTAATTAGATTTAAAAAGGAATGTACTTATTGATTTATGTATATTTCCAAGTTATTAGGTAATATTTCTGATTTTTATTGATAGAAAAACTTGTTTCAGATTTTCTCCTCATATAACACAAAATTTGTGACTTTTCTTACAACTATTGGTGTTTAAACTTGGCACTTTAACATTAAAAAGTAAAATTACAATGGAAATAGTTTGGCATCAATTAGTGGAATCTATTGTATAGAGACAAAATGTAGCATATCATACCCAAAATATCTTCCAACTATGAAGTGTAACTTCATCAGATTGTACACTTACATATAGTAAAATATTAAATAAACTCTTGAGATAATTGATGTTCCATTGAGACTCTAAACATTTCTAAACAGAATTAAGCACCCTATCAAATCAAGTTTTCATTGAGGTGCTAAATATTTTTGAATTAGAATTGTGTAGATTGGTAAATTGAAGATTGACTTAAACCATGAGACATTTCTAGATAATAATAAAGTTGTGTAAGACCAGAAAAAGGCAGAATATGTATATCTAGGTAACCACAAAACCCTAAACAATATGAAAACCTATCTAATCTAACATTAGAGCCATTGAAATGGGAATTCAAAACATATGCAAGAAAAACATAAAACCCCCTTCAAATGATGCTCAAATGCTCTCCTTTCTTCTCCATAGAGTAGACTATCGTTGCTCTTTGTCAAGGACAAAAATGCATAAGTATTGAAAAGCAAAATTTGATGTCAAGAATACTAGGAGATAGTGGTTCAAACTTGAATGAGAGAATTGCATCTCAATTTATAGAAATGAGAGACAATTTTCAGAATTAGTATGCATAAATCAATGCATAATGGAGGGAAAAGGAAGAAGCAAATTACTAGGAAATGGAAACATAATTAGGGGGAAATTGGATAGGGAAAGGTGGAAGAAATCATGAAGAACATTAATAGGAGATGAAGCAAAATTAGAGGACATGACAAATTAGGTGGAATTAGGAGGAATTAATTCAATTAATAATTAGCATTTATGAAATTCTAAAATCTCATAAACTAGAATTAGCCAATTAATTAATTAGAAATCAATTAATTGTGAAGACTTAGGATAAAGAATGAATAAATATGATTTATTCATAAATAATAGGGACAAATATTAGGTCATTCATCTCAAGAGGATAAATTAGTGAATTATTGATCAAATTGAAGACATTAATGTATAATTGAATTGATTTTTGATAATATTGATAGGATTATGATAGGTTCGAGGCATTGATGAACTTTGACAAGGTGCTCAAATAATGATGTTTGAAATTGATTAAATAGCATCAATAAAATTTGATGATGCCATAGGATTGATACAGGGATAGGGAAACATCGATGAACTTGGACAATGTTCCCGAAATGACGATGATCAACAAAAGCATTGATGAACTTGGACAATACTATTGAATTGATAGTAAGAGGTTGATAATGATAACATCAATGAACTTGGACAATGTTATCAAATGGGTGATAAAAGGATACGAAGCATTGATGAATTTGGACAATGCCCGTAGAATGATGATAAGATTTATTAGATTTAGAAAAGAGGGTTTGATCAATTTGAAAAGTGATTTAATTAGGCATCGATGATCTTGGACAATGCACCAAAATGGTTGGAATGAGTCCAAAATGATTATGAAATGATTTGGAAGAGAATAATATAGATTTGAATTGATTTAGGATGATTTGATATAGTTTAGGATCGAATAGGCTCAAATAGGATCAATTTAGGGTTGATTGTAATCGATTAGGAAAATGATCAATTTGACAAAGAGAATAGAAATATTAGTAAATAATTGAACAATTTTGCAATATTCAATTATCGATGAAAGACACAATGTTTTCATATGATAAAGTTCATATGCGCAACAAAGAGGAATAATTAGGTCGCAAAACAATATTTCAATTGTAGTGCCAAAAATGTTAAAACACATAGACTAGCAGGCTCGAACCATTTCTGGGTGTCTACATTTTGCCCCTCTTTGATACAATGCGATTGTGAGCGTTGTGTCAAATAATCTTGAAGAAAATTGGATTAAAACATTCCCTAGTGATAATGGGTTACATAGGTGCCCCCTTGAGAAATTGACCAAAAAATGCAAGTGATAGGTCAATTTTTTGACAATGACAAGACTGATCCACACAACAACAAATAGATCAAAAATAAGAGGTCAAACACAAAAGTTATGAGGCATAGAGGGAAAAATGCATCATGACCAACACAAAAGGAAATGATTGCACGTCCATCTAGGAAACCAAGAGGCTATAAAAATGCTTGGAGAGGGATTTAGAGGTCATTTTCACTCTCATAATTAGAGGAATTTGAGCTTTGGAGCAAGAATGGATCGAGTGGCAGTGTAGAATTAGAGAAAGGAACAAGTGTGTAGCTACCGATGACCAACTGATGCAGGACTAGAGGTGAGTACATCTAAGCCTCTCAGTCATTTCTAAGGTTTGCACTCATTTCTAGGTAGTTAGGGGTAAAAAATGGGTCAAAATAGGGTCAAAGGGGGTCCACATATGTCAATTGTGCAGGTCACACACCCAACTATGCATCAACCACACTTGGCATGACCAAGTGCGCAACACACATGCCCAAGTGCGCTACCTGTGCAGTTGGTTAGCCAAGCTGCGCAGTTGGTCAAAGAAACTACAAATGGGGGAAATAGGGTTTGGGGGGTCCTAAACCTTCCTAAACCTTCCTAAATAGGTCAAAACCCTAGGATAAGGTCAAAACTAGGTCAAAGTTGGTCAAACAAGTCCTATATTGGTCAACAAGTAACATAAAGTACAGAAAGTTGACCAAAGTTGCACAGTGATCGTGAGAGGAGATTACATTACTATAGACATAGGAGAGAAGACCGATGTGCTTGGATATCCGTCATAGATTGAGAAAGCATGAGAGGCAGATCCTAGCTTCATTAGGGCTCTACTATATCACATACATGCTTGAGAATAGGGAAAATTGTAGATTAATTACAACACTTGCAGAGCGATGGCTCTCAGAGATGAGTTAATTCCACCTACCAACAGGTGAGATGATTGTGACATTGGAGGACGTGTGGTGCATCCTCAAGATTCCTATGCATGGTGAGATGGTAGAGTACACCCCCACTATAGGGGGGTCAATACTACATCAATTGTTCAACAATGATGATGAGGACCTAGATATCTGAGACTATGAGATCAGGTGGGAGACTGTGGAGAGACAACACGAAAGACTGATCGCATTGAAAACCTGTGTGATCAGAGCATTACTAGTGCAAGACAGACAAGGCCATGGATTCTCTATCGATTGGGGGAGATTCCTAGAGTGCATGATTATAGATGGGACAATCTTTGCATGGGGTCCGTGTATGCTAGTGATGACCTACTACCAGCTCCATCAAGTAGGTTACAGAGGAGGACTATATATCAGTAGTGAGATTATATTGTTGTAGGTGTGGGTTTATGAGCACATAGTTGTCTTTTGGCCCATTAAAGAGAGTATCATGCTGCCAAACATGCCATATGTCTATTGCTATTAAGGAGTTCTCACACAGGGGCTACTAGGTTACACACTACATTTAAGACATGGGATAGACATTCTCAGAGATTTCACGTGGTGACCATACAAATTTTTCCCTAGATGGGCTGATGATAGAGAGCATTTACCCTATTGCAGGAACAAGAGATACCTCATCAGGAGGACTATCATAGGTCACATGGTGATTGAGATGTAGCTGCTAGAGAGAGTATGCAGGTAGTTCAGAGAGAGACAGGGAGTACCAATAGGCACAACATTGTTTGCACAATCAAGGGGAGAGGTCAGGGCATGGGGTGTAGTACTCTAGACTCAGGTAGCATATGCATAGTTTCAACAATTGCATCCTAGACAATGGGGAGTAGGTACATATATTATAAATCTAGGGATGACAGTTGAGTATGACCCATGGTTTTCCCAGTATAGGCCTGTTCCTTTGACTGATCTGGTGGTCCCAGTACCGATATTGTGAATGCCTAGGGATGAGAGCACGGAGGAGGAGGAGGATGAGGAGGATGAGTAGAGTGACAATGATGGGGACAGTGCTGACAGTGATCTCGACATGATGCCTATGCAGATGGATGAGGAAAGAGATGATCTAGTACAAGATGATGACATACAGGTGCCCGATGATAGGTTTGAGGATGATAGGTAATAGAGACAGCGCATTGCAAAGATGACTAGCTAGATAGACCGAATAATGCTCAATTGAGACACAAATAGATATGCATGGGGCATAGAATGAGCATCATGGAGTGCAGAGAAAGCATCATGGAGTGCAGGGTGGGCAGAACTCATGGAAAGATTGACAACAGAGAGGGATGCAGTGATAGCCTCTTGAGATACATCTATATCCAAAGAACAGAGGGCTGAGGAGGAGTCCCGAAAGTTCATTAGTACCATTAGAGATTTATGTGCATGTGATATTGCAGGGATGCTAGGGGATGCTCAATCAAAGTCATAGTATTGGAAGGAAATGTTTAGGAGAGATGTGCCATGAGAGTAGTGGGCACCGAGTTACAGATTGTATTCGAGTAGATCGCACTCTCGTAGGACATAGAGTAGTGGGGGAGTTCTTAGACCAATGGGGCCACCTAGATCAGGATAGCAAGGGTATTAGGTAGGTTGAGCCTCAGCTTCTAGATAGGATGAGGATCATGAGGATAGAGAGAGAAGAGGCTGACAGGAGATTCTCTCTAGCAGAGGGACATTTTTGATAGACATGTTATAGATTATGAGCCCATGGGCCTCAGTGTATACAGACACTAGAATTTTATACTCTGATACTTTTTTGAGATATATATATATATATATATATATATATATATATATGATATGCAACTAATTTATGATGTTTTTTTTTTATGCACATGATGTTACTTTCCTGTTATATGATGATGCTCATATATATGTTTGCAGCTAATTTATGATGATTTTTCTTATGCACATAATGTATGCTTATGCACATGATGTTACTTTCCTATTATATGATGAGGCTTAGATATTGTGATGTATCTCTTTTTATATGCAATATATACATGTATGAATGCAATCATTGTTTTTGTCTTTTTTGAAATTTTGCAGCTTTTGAAATGTATGAATGCAAAATGCAAATGTATTTTTGGATTTTTCTCATTTGTAAATGAATGAATGAAAAATGGAAATGTTTTTGGTGTTTTTCCTTTTATAAATGCATGTATGTAGGATGCACATGTTTTTGATATACCAGTGTACTAGAGCAAGATGACTGTGAGGACTGACTAAAGAAGTGATAGTAGAAAGTGGAAACTAGATGAAGAAATGTTAGTAAGATAGAAATATTTTGGCTTTTAAAAGTGAAATTATGTCATAAGAGCTTATTTTGATATTGGAAAAATAGATGCAGTGCTTATTTTGATTGTGGATAAAATCTAAAGGTTTTTTATAAGCTAACCACGTTTCCTTCCTAATTTCTTGTTCCATTAGATCAAATTCATTTCTTATTATATCTTTTGGGAAGTTGAACTGATGGTCTAATGCAAGGCATTTGGTTCTTTTTATGAACATGTCAATGATAAAACCTTCATTATCTGCACACCTCACCACTGATGTTGCTAACTGGTATGTCTCTAGGTATTTATCAAATTGGGTCCATCCCCCTTTTGTAATGATAAATTGATGGACTCTGGTGAGGGTAGGGAAAATACTACCTTTTATTTTACCAGTTAAGGATTCCTCTTGCAATCCACCTAACTACCTAAGAATCTTCGCCAAATCAATCTTGAGTGGCACTCTGTAAGGGAGGACATTTGGAGTTCCTCTGAAGCCATAAACCCAAATGACTGTTGAGATAGGGTATAGAATGAAATCACCACAATTGTGAACAATCTTCAATTCCAGAACATATTCTAATGGTCTAAAAAGTCTCAAAACATCTGCATTAATCCTGGGGTTGTCCTTAGATAATAATGCTCTAATCTTAGAAGCAAAAGATCTATCAAAATTTATGAAACTGGCCTTTTTCCTATCCCAAGACAAATCTGTACTCCACAACTGAACAGATAGATCCTCATCATCCTAAAACTTGGTGAGATCTATTTCTTCTTCAAAATAATAAGCATTATTGAATAAAATACTATGCATAATCAAGGAATACCATCCCATTGGCTTGACTATTTTGGAATCCTTTATGCCTATCAAACCTTGATGCATCAAGTCAACAATGTAGGTAGCATAATAAAAGATGACAGACAAGTGGGGATGAAAAATATGAACAACCATAAGCATAAAATGGAAAGGCATCATTGTCTCCTCAGCCTCTCCTAGAACATGGCAGAAGGAACTATACATTCCCCTAGCCTTACTATTAAATTAGTTTAGCTTAAAAGGCTCTGGTGTATTAGGGCCCACTACAATCAGACCCCCTATCTTGTTAAAATATCATTTCAATGCCTCCTTCCTGTAGTACTCCTTTTGAGTCTGATATACCTCTTTGAAGTGGTCAAAATCAATATCATCCATTTGAACTAAGAGGTTACTTAAATTGAAAACCTTTCTGATTTCATCGGCTGTGACAGTCAACAGTACATTCCCCTCTGTATCTCTCAAGACTCTGAATACTTTATCATATGTTTTGGCTATTAAAATTAATGGGTATGTATCCATGAACACTCCAAGAAATATCAACTTGCCTACATATAGATCCCATATATTGCAATATGGGGAGGGAGTATTTCTCTAGCTATAAGTAGTTTTGAACAAATTTAAACTACTTGTGCTGATCTTGGCATCTTTGGCCCATCTACTCATATCATACAATCCCCCCGCGACTCTAAAACGAGGATGTACTGGAAAACTTCTCTTAATTTGGGTAGAATCATTTGTAGACCCACTTAATTGCTGTATAAGGTCATCTTGTACATTTCTATCTTTGTACTCCACATTGCCAGAGAATTCAATCCCAGGGGCCATCTTTTTAATTTAGGGTTTCTTATAGGAATGATAATCAGATTATATTAACAATTCTGTAACTCTTTCAGAATTCCAAACCCTACTGGAAACATGAATTTTTTACTGTATCATAGAAGACTTACCCGTTCTACAATTTGTCACATAGAGCTCAATATCATTGCAATTTTGATCTTCACTTCAATGACTTTGATGATTATGGCAGCTTTGAGCTTAAGTAATGAATTATATGGCTTCAATCAAATCAGTCTTTTGCATTGAATTCTACTGAAGTGGCCACACGCTCTACAATTAATTCACCTGGTTTGAAACTCGTGGCTTAACGGTTCACTGATGACCACTTTGAGAAATTTAAATTTGGACCATAGATCTTCAACAACATCTCCTTCATCGGGTGAATCTCATTACTTCACAAAAACAACTATTCATTTGGGACACGTGTCATCATGACTTGATCACTTAAAAAATAGATCTCATGCATCTTCTCCATAAGTCATCAAGTCAGCCCTACGATCTTTCTTAACCTAGCCACAAGTTAATTTACCCTAATTTTACTAACTTTGGATGCAACTTATCAACTAGGACACGCGTCAACACCGCTTAATGGCTTAGATGCTAGATCTTTGGCGTCTTTCCTTTAAGTCATTACGCGGACCATCTGATCTTTCTGAAACTACATCTTCTTTAACTCATCTCTGCACTGTATAGGGCCCACATTCTGCCACGTGTCACCATGACTTAATTTCTCATCCTTTAAATGTCAACCACTTTGCCTTTAAGTGATTAAGTCAACTGTCATATCATTTTTCACTTGATCTGCCTTTAATTCCTTCTTTACGACCTCAGCCAGACCTACTAGGACACGTGGTGTCACAAATTAATAACTTAAATGATAGATCATGTTCACTTTTTTGTTAAGCGATCAAGTCAGCCGTTAGATCTTCTTTGGATTGTCAACCTTTTAACCTATGATCACCTTTACTGATAATGGAATACATGTCATCATCAAGACATGCGACATTACGACTTAATGACTTACCTGATAGATCTTGCACATCTTTAGGATAAGCAATTAAGACATCCATTGGATCAAAATGAATCTATCTGTGCTTTAATCAACCACCGTTAACAATACTCAGGCCTGCCAATTTCCATGTGTCGCTACCGCTTAATGGCTTACACATTAGATCTTGTGCATCTTCTCCATAAGTGATCAAGTCAACCGTCAGATCTTTCCATTATTTAATCTTCATCAAACTTCCTACAACAGGGCCCACATCACTCTAGATACATGCATCACTTGGACTTAATCACTTATAGGATAGCTGTCAATCATTTTGAGATTAAGCAATTAAGTCAACCATCCGATGAAATAGGATCGGCTCACTGTTTAACTGAAGCCTTTTCTAACTGTTGGACCCACCAAAGACTCGTGGCACTACCACTTAATGGCTTATAAGATAGATGTTGTGCACTTTGGGATTAATCCATTAAGTGGGCCGTTAGATCAAAACACATTAGCCCGATGGATAATGGTTTAATAAAGTATTTGCGAACTTTAGACTTAGGGACTAATAAAGGACCATGGCGTTAGGAAAATTACACACTACTGAATGTGAACAAATTTAAAAGAACACATGCAAGATACATGACATAAGTGGCAAAAAGGTAACACATAATTAGAAACCACTTTGACACTTAGGGTTTTAGGGCCAAATTTTGCATTTAGAAGCATGGAAGCAAGGGTTTCAAGAATTTATATAAGACCCTTTTCCAAACACAGACCAAGGACTCATTGTTTTGAAATTTTTTTAACCAGACCTAACAGTGGCTCTTTTTGGGGATGAATACCTCCTATAGGTATTGAAAGGATTCAAAATCTTAGGGGGAGAAGACCAACCTACTAGAAAACTAAACTACTCACACAACAAGAAAGAAAAACTAAGACAGAAAGAACACACTTGCATAAACACACTATATACACGATCCTAATGTTCATGGATAATTAGACTTCAAGAACTGTCCATGATTTGGCAGTTCTAAAATTATTCCAGTAAGATCCTTTAATAAATAAGAGTTTTTCCCATACCTTTCATAGAAAATATAAGGTCCCAGCCAGATTGGTTCAAACTTTCCATGCTTTCTGAACCGCCTCACAATAGGTGTGGAATAATCATGCTCAAGGCCTTTCTTAGGAATGGTTTGTTCAATGTAAGGACTACTTCTCCCATTATGAGGTGCATTTAACTTGTCAACCTAGGGATGTATACTTGAAATGGTTGGCATGATATGTGCACTAGGTTCCTTAAGGAGTCATTCTGCTTATGCTGCAGGAAGGTAAAAATGCATAAAAGAAACCTACACTAGTGCTGCAGGAAAAGAATACATTTATATCCTTACTGAAATGAATGCTAGAAATTGCAAACTCTACTTAAACCTATACTTTCAACCTAGAACATCCATTATAACTATTCTTGCAGATGCTGCAGGAACATTCACAAGGTACGATGCTGCAGGAAGAAATTGTAACTTCTATCTGAAATACTAGAAATGCTGGAAGGAAATCTATTCTATTCTAACCTATTCCACCTCCCAAGTGGTCCCCCTTGGTTGGTTTCTACTAATATATTAACATAGAACGTAAACCAAGAATTACTTCATTGTATTTCAAAAATTCATTACATAAAAACAATACATGGAACTTGAAATAGATTGCTGTAAGATATAATAGTTTTTTTCCAAAAAATTCTTTCTCTTACTTTCTTATCTAACTTCAAACTATTGGTCCAATCCCTATATATAGAGGATCAAACACTTATTACAAAACATAAAAGAAACTATCTTGCTGAAAACATGCCGGAGAAGAAGATGGAAATGCAACAGCCCACAGTGTGGGTAATAAAGCTTGGGTGACTAGTTCAACATAATAAAGTGCAGAGGGAATATAGCAACACTACATCCCCGCATCCTAGAATAATGGCTCCTCCATTGTAGTAGACATGTTTCCTGGTGTTGTGATGATCACTCCACCATAGTTGGTCCTCAATAGTCTTCCTTGAATGTTTTTGATCACTCTCCAGCCGCTTTCTCTCTTGTCAAGTTAGTTGTGATGCGGAAATATTCATGAAACAAGATTAATCAAATTAAATCTAGATATTAGAACATATATTCTGATGGTTATATGAAATACTACACTATATGTATAATATTAGAAAAATATGTCACAAACATCTACCCATGGTTTATCAGTTCTATCTGGACTTTATCACAAGTTTTAACTGGCTAGGTTCTCAAATGTTTTGTCAGAAACTAGAATAGAGTATTTAAAATTATACAAAATAAAGGCAGTAATTTGGCCTTATCATCTGCCCCTTGGTTAATCAAATTCTTGTCCTCAAGCATTGCATCTTCTGGAAATTGACCTAAAGTCACCAACTTCAGTTCTTCCCCACCTTTGGCTCTTGAAGGAGTAGTAGAATCCTCTTGTTCTTTCCCAAAGTTCTCTTCTGTGATCCTCCTGCAGCCTGTCAAGCCTGGCAGTGTTGATGTCATACAAGGGCCAAAGGAGCATGGGTGGCTGCATTATGAGTGGACACTAGAGCTCCTACCTGAGTTGCCTGCCCATCTCTATGTATTTTGGTGTTCGGTGTATGGTAACTTCAAGGTTAATGGGGCTATGTGGTTCTGACCTTTTGAATGCCTCTGATAATCTGCCCCATCTACTTCTGGCACTGGTTAAGGCTCTTTGGAAGACAAAATAAGACATGTTGTCGTATTATGCATACACATCTGTTTTGAGTTTAAATTTTTTATCTCTGATTTCTTTTTTAATATTCCCATATGTCAGTTTGAACCAATCCCTCAGGAATACTTCTGGTTGACTGCTTTCTGCTCTTAATGGCAGGGGTTCCATTTTCTCAAGTTCTCTATAATTCTCCAATTGTCTATCATAGTTAGCCTCATTGTGCATCCAAGAAATTAGGGCCCTTAAATGTATATCCCCTATGTAAGGTAGGGGGTTCCATTCAGTCTCTGTAGGGATGATGAAATTATGCACATACAACTCACAGAGTAGGTTTTGTTGCCAAGATGGAAGGGTATGGTATAAACTATAGAATTCCTGGGCTAATTTGAACTCTGCATTTACATCTTTGAGGGTCATCATCAACTAAAATAGGAGGAATTATTCTTTTAGACAGATGGTATAGACCCTAGGTGGTGGTCTACAAGCAATTATCTGGTCAGTCAGCTTAAGGGCATGTTCCATTCTCTGTTTCTGTCTTGCCAACTGATCTTTTAATTCTACAATTTCC
>MU227297.1:2721854-2737624 GCA_018584345.1 Thuja plicata
CCATTTCCTCTCCCAAGCCTTATAAACAATGCTAATCTCAAAAATATACCCACAGCTTCTCTTTTGAAGTTTTATGGTCTTATAACGGAGGATCCTGACACTTTCTTGTTTGAGTTTGACATACTCTATCAAAGCTTTGACTATAATACCAATGCCCATAAGCTCAAGTTGTTTCCTGCAACACTGAAAGAGTCAGCCTTACGATGGTTCATGGGCTTAGGAGCCAACGCAACAGGTACTTGGGATGAGATGCAGACGTTGTTTCTGTAGAAATATAAAGATTATTGCAAAGGAAATGACCAAAAAGGAGCTGATATCTTTAGGATGTCTCAAAAGGAGGAGAAAACATTGGAGGACTATGTTTCACATTTTTTGAACACAATGCAAAAGAATCCCTAGCATGTACTGGCAGAGGATTCACAGAAACTAGTCTTCTTGAGAGGGGTAAATGACAACTATCTGGAAGCATTAGACTTGATGGCTGGTGGAGACATATCCCAATCCTCTTGGGATGACCTCAAGAAAATTTGTCTCAAATAATCAAGGTCAACTGTGAAGAAAGGCAAAGGATACCGAACCACAGTCAAAAAAGGGATTGGTTCGGGTGTTTCAAAGCTGGAGATATCTAATTTGCTCACGGATTTCAAGAAAGATATTATAAATGATGTAGCTACACATCTTGACATAATGACTGCCAAGAAGAAGCATGCAGAAGTTGAATCACAATTGGCTGAGTACTGTCCACACTACCAAAAACAAAAGAAAGACTATGGATGTACGCTGGTAGGAAACCTGGAAAATCAACATTTGCCAACTAACTACATGAAGATAGAAGGAGACAACGATCAAGTGTTCTTCGTTGCTCACAAAAATGAACCACCTCACAATAGGTGTGGAATAATCATGCTCAAGGCCTTTCTTAGGAATGGTTTATTCAATCTAAGGAATACTTCTCCCGTTATGAGGTGCATTTAACTTGTCAACCCAGGGATGTATACTTGAAATGGTCAGCACGATATGTGCACTAGGTTCCTTAAGGAGTCATTCTGCTTATGCTGCAGGAAGGTAAAAATGCATAAAAGAAACCTACACTAGTGCTGCAGGAAAAGAATACATTTATCTCCTTACTGAAATGAATGCTAGAAATTTCAAACTCTACTTAAACCTATACTTTCAACCTAGAACATCCATTATAGCTATTCTTGCAGATGCTGCAGGAACATTCACAAGGTACGATGCTGCAGGAAGAAATTGTAACTTCTATCTGAAATACTGGAAATGCTAGAAGGAAATCTATTCTATTCTAACCTATTCCACCTCCCAAGTGGGCCCCCTTGGTTGTTTCTTCTAATCTATTAACATAGAACATAAACCAAGAATTACTTCATTGTATTTCAAAAACTCATTACATAAAAACAATACATGGAACTTGAAATAGATTGCTGTAAGATATAATAGTTTTTTTCCAAAAAATTCTTTCTCTAACTTTCTTATCTAACTTCAAAATATCGGTCCAATCCCTATATATAGAGGATCAAACACTTATTACAAAATAGAAAAGAAACTATCTTGCTGAAAACATGTCAGAGAAGAAGATGGAAATGCAACAGCCCGCGGTGTGGGTAATAAAGCTTGGGCGACTAGTTCAACATAATAAAGTGCAGAGGGAATATAGCAACACTACATCCCCACATCTTGAAATAATGGATCCTCCATTGTAGCAGCCATGTTTCCTGGTGCTGTGATGATCACTCTACCGAAGCTAGTCCTCAACAGTCTTCCTTGAATGCTGTTGACCACTCTCTAGCCATTTTCTCTCTTGTGAAGTTAGTTGTGATGCGAAAATATTCATGCAACAAGCTTAATCAAATTAAATCCATATATTAGAACATATATTCTGATGGTTATATGAAATACTGCACTATATGTATAATATTAGCAAAATATGTCACAAACATCTACCCATGGTTTATCAGTTCTATCTGGACTTTATCACAAGTTTTAACTGGCTAGGTTCTCAAATGTTTTGTCAAAAACTAGAACAAAGTATTTAAAATTATACAAAATAAAGGCAATAATTTGGCCTTATCACTTTCCTTTTTTTCCAATATGGAATTCCACATGAGAACATAGTCTCCCACATCAAACTATTTTGAGACTGCCTTCTTATCATAAATTTTTTTTACCTGTAACTAAAGTTTGGCATTCTTCACAGAAGCCCCCCTCCCGACTTCATCTAATTACACCAGGTCATCAATTATCAATTGCATATCATTATCAATATCATCATCATAGACTTGAAAAACTTGTACATCTGCATCAGATTATTTTGGGGCAGTCTTGCTTGGATCCCATAGACTAGATCAAAAGGTGCACATCCTATGGATTTTTTAGATGTCACCCTATCTTCCTAGACAACCATTGGCAACTTTGAGTCCCATGCCTTCTTGTTTATATCCAGAACTCTCTTAGTAATGTTAAGGAGGCTTTTGTTAGTGGACTCAGCTTGGCCATTCCCCTGTGGGTGGTAAGGTGTAGAGTAAGATGTTGGAATGCCATATTCAGTAAAAAAAATTGATATACTCCTCAAATTTAAAACACATGGCATTATCTGATATTATCTTCTCTGGGCACCCAAATCTGGTAATTATGTTCTTCAATAAAAAATCAATTACTACTTTACTGGTTTCTCTTTTAGTGGGGATTGCTTCAACCCACTTAGAAAAGTAGTCAGTATCTACAATAATCCATGCATGTCCTCTATTGGACTTAGTATCTATCTCTCCTATAATATAAATACCTCATTGCTGAAAAGGGGCTTGAATTTCCACTAGTGTAAGGGGTACATTTCCTAAGAATTTCAGCTTACCAGAGAAACATTGGCAAGCATCACATTTTTTAACCAGTTGATGAGCATCTTTAAAAATAGTTGGCCACTAGAATCCTTCTCTTAAAATCTTATGTGTAGTAGTCTTGGCCATGTAATGGCCACCACACACTCCACTGTGAATTTCTTGTAGAATCCTATCTGCTTGTTCTCTATCAACACATTTCAGTAGAATTCCCTCAGGGTTCCTCCACCACAACTCATCTCTGATCAGGGAAAAATAGATTGCTTGTAACTTTAATGTCCTTTTCTTATTGTCATCCACCCCCTATGGACAGTTCATTCTTTGCAAATAATAAATAATGTTGTTGTACCAATCACAATGGTCAAGGTTACAGATGAAAGGTTTTGTTCTTGTTCTAGGGTATTGATGTGATTTGCATCCAAGTTTGCACTAGCCATCAATTTGGCTAAACCCATCCCTCTAACCAACTTATTTATTTGGATTTATAGATTAAACTACTGAATCCTATTGATCGATCTACATATTTTTCCTAACACCTCTTGTTGATTAAAGATGTCCTTAACTGTTGCTGAGGGGACATACACTTTTACAATAGTACCTATTAAATAACATCTGAAAGCTTTGACAACCTTTACCAATGCATAGGCCTATTTCTCAGTTATATCATATTTGAGCTCTGTAGCCTGTAATGATTTTCTAAAAAAGGCAATAGGCTATTCAAACCCCTCTTCATTTTTCTGCAAAAACACAACAACAGTAGTATGACAAGATGCAAATGAAAAAATATTCATGGGCTTTGAATAATCAAGAGTTCTCAGGATAGGGGCATCTTTGATAGCTTTCTTAATCTCTTGAAAAGATTGAGTGGCCTCCCCATCCCATTTCATTTTAGCAATCTTATTCAACATTTTTGAAATTGGCCTACTTTTCTCAGCAAAGTTAGTGACAAATCTTCTGAGAAAATTTACTTGTCCAAAGAAAGATTGAATTACCTTAACATTCCTTGGGATGGGTACTTTGTCAATAGAAGCTACCCTATCTAGGTCAATTCTAACCCCTTCCTTTGAAACAATGTGCCCCAATAATTTTCCTTATGTCACTCCAAAAAAGCATTTCTTGGGATTTAGAGAAATCCCAAATTCTAAGGCTCTTTCAAAAATCTTTTCCAAGTGATCACAATGTACTTCTTACTTCTTTGAATAAGTTGTGAGTTCATCCTGATAGACCTCAAGAAATTTTTGCAAGAAATCTGAGAATGCAACATCCATGGCCTTCTGGAAAGTATCCCCAACATTTATTAAACAGAAAGGCATCCTAACATATGCATATGTTCCCCATGGTGTGGTAAAAGTAGTCTTAAACTATTCAGACTCTTTGACCATGATCTGGTTATACCCAAAGAATCCATCCATCATGGACATGAGTTCACATCCAGTGACTCTCTACAACATATTCTCCATATTGGGGAGAGCATAGTTGTCTTTTAAGGAAGATATGTTCAAATTTCTAAAATCCACACACAACCTGATATCCCCATTCTTGATCCTGACAGGGACCAAATTGGAAACCCAGGAAGAGTGCCTAATGGGCTTAATTATCCCATCATCTTTCATTTTCTTCAATTCCTGCTCCATCTTAGGCCTTAGGGTGGGATTTATGGGCCTTTGCTTTTGCCGAAAAGGCTTGACATATTCCTTCAATGGGATTTCACGTTGAAAAACTCCTCAATATATGCCTTTAGGTCATCATATGTCCAAGAAAAGACTTTTTTGTACTTCCTTAGAAGATTAGTCAGATCCTCCTTGACTTTGGGTGACATTTTTTTACCAATAAATAAATTCTTTGGAACTTCCTCTGTTCCCATATTAACCTCCTCCAAATCTTCAGATTTATTTACACATGTAGAAGAGTATGGTTAATCCTTACTGTCAAAGGATCTTTCTAAAACAACTAGTCCCTTTGGGACTTTATTTGACTTCAAATGCAATATCTCTTTCCCTAAGATAATATCTTTTCCATCAATGTTTTTCATATACTTACTGAAATCTATCTCTTTGTTGTCAAGACCTACCTCACAATACAAGAATCTCAGAATATCTACATCATCATCAAATACTTTCTAGCTATCCACATTGTCTATTATTGAAGGCCTAGTCTAAACTTCTATCTCAAAAATTCTAGCAAAAGTAATATCTTTTGGCCTTAGAGCAATGTTGGCCAATAAATCTACTTTTCTATTTTGGCTCCTATCCATCCAGTCAATACCAAATGCATCAAAAATTTCTAACTCATCCCAAGCTGCATTTCGGTTCTATTTCAATCTATGATTCTTGAATGCATATTTAGATCTAATCTAAGATACCACCAGTTCAGAGTCTCCAATAAATCTGATGCATGATTCCATGTCTTGCAACTAATCTCAAACCTATCAGCAAAGCCTCATATTCTGCCACATTATTTGTCCATGTAAACAAAAGAGTAAATGAAACTTTGAAGGTTCTTCTTGAGGGAGATATCAACAAAACCCCAACACCAGCCCCCTCCCTAGAACTGGCACCATCAAAATACATTACCCATAACTTAGTTTGTTCAGATAAATTATTTACATCTTCAAACAACAATGCAGGTTGTGATTTTCTTGCAACTTGATTTTCCTGCACTTGAAATGACCCCATCTCAGTATCCAAAAAATAGTTCATATTGTTATCATCTTGCTCCTCAATCACATGAGGAGTTCTAGTTTCCCTTGATACTTTGATGTTGTCACAATTAATGTTGAAGGTGGCAAATGAAAAATCACATTGAATGCTTACCCCCATAGATGCACTCCATTTTATTGACAATAACATTCCATATATAGGGGGAATGTCTACAACCAACACACTCATTGTTAGTACTTTGTCTGGGAAAGCTACCAATTTATAAGGCAAATCCTTAATAGGGCCTATGATAGACACTTCTCTGGAATCCATAGCTTGGCATCTCTCATGTGGTGTGTCCACCTTCAATCCCATAGATCTCATAACTTCTGAGGGCATGATAGTGTTAGATGCCCCAGAGTCAATCATGCAGTTTTTCAACATTTTACCATTTATTAACAATGTCAAGAAAAAGGGATGAACAGTTTCTGTAGTAGTATTAACAATATTGGTATCCAAGTAGATTTGAGGAATCTTTGACACAAGCTCCTCAGATTCCTTTGTTGATTTGTCCTTAGTGTAAGACACTTTCTTATTTTTCTCTGGCCCCATAATCTTGGTAGAGCTAACACCCTTCACCTATGTCAGAGCCTTTTCTTTATGCTCTCCTATCCTCATAATTTCTAGCAGAGGTACCTTAACAATTATCTAAGACAAAAGTTGCCCCATATCCACAAGGGTGTATTTCATATCAGAAATGTCTAATCTCTGATTTGTGTAATCCACATTTTCTATTTGAGTAGTCATTTTTGCTTCATCTCCCTTTTGTGGTTTATCCTCCCTTTTGGAATGTGGTATGAGACTTTCTAGTGTTTTCATCTTTTCTTTATAGACATTTGGGCCACTAGGTTTGTTTCCCTTTTTGATCAAAATTTTATTTGTACCTTCAGCCTGTTTCTCCTTTTCTTGTGGCTTTTTGGTGTTATTTGGGGTATCCTTGATAAAGATATCGACAGGTTTTCCATCTACATTTCCAACTACTTTGTTTCTCAAAATTTAATTACCCCTTGCTTGTGCAACCATATTTGCTGTGATCTCACCAATTTCTTCATCAGATGACCTCCTCAGAATAGTGGTCTCATCACATCTCATATTATCTATCTCCCAATCCTGTATGTCAGAATCATCAGGTTGATAATATGTTTCATCATTTACAAGTGAGGAAGTCATAGCACAACCACTATCATCATATTATTCCTCTTAATCTTCATTTTCTTTAGTGACAAAAATTATGGCAGCAATAACACAATATTTAGGATTATGAGGAGAATAGAAAGCTACACACCAAGGATTATCATTGCACATATTTATAGAGGTTTTGTATAGGGGATCATGAGTTTTTTCATCACATTTGTCCTTCTTTTGTGGCACAATAGGTTTCCCATCTTTCCACTGAGTAGTATAAGGATAATTTTGCATCCAAGGCTGTCTGTTAAAATTCCCATAGGAGAGATTATAATTATTTGAAACCCTATTGTTACTACTCTCTCCAAGATTTAAATTTTTCAAAGCATTCAAAATAAACTTAAGGTTATCATCTTTCTTTGGTTTAGAACTCAAGGGTTTATCTGATTCTTTCTTATTATACCTGGTGGGTTTCCAATCTTCTATCTTGCCCACTTTCCCAGAAACTCTTCTATTTGTCTCAATATTGACTGCTACCTTATATGCTTCCCTAATATTTCTAGGGTTCTTATCTCTTAACAAATAACCCATTTTTTCATCAAAAGCATTAAGATAGGTAGCAAGACATACCTTTTCATCCAGTCTCATCACTTGTAGCAATTTGTGCATTGCCCTTTGAAACCTGATATTGATTTCCACCACTTATTCATTTGGGTTCTTCTTTATGTTGTTGAACTCATTCAACATGAACCCTTCATTAGTCTTTTCCCCATATTAGTCTCTAAAATATTCCTTCATCTCATCCATAGACCTAATACATTCATTGGGCAGTCCTCTAAACTAGTCCCTAACATCCTCAATTAATGATTTCACAAATAACTTCATCATAACATCATCATGTGCAATTTCATAGTCATCAATCATATCCATAAAACACTTCAGATGTTCTTCACATGTTATAACATTATTTCCAACAAATTTAGGAAGTTTATCCCTAATCTTTTTAGGAATCTAATTTGGATAACCGGAATGCCAATGAAAATAAATTGTATGTACCTTTCAGTATAGACAAAAGTTTTTTGAGATGAAATGTTACCTTGAGTATTTGAAGTGGAAGAATTTATAGAATCAATAGGTGGGGGTAAATTCATTCCTGAATTTGGAGACATTTTAGGACCAGCACTAGTAGGATGAGGACCAGAGGTTTGCCTAAGAAATTCAATTTTCTTTTTTATTTCAAGAGTAGAAGCTTCCAACTCAGCCTTCTCTAATTCCTTGGCTATTATCCCCCTCTCTCTTTTGTCTCTCTCTAACTTAGTATCTAGCTTAACCATGGGATCCACTATACTCCCTTTGATCACTGGATCCTTTATTTCAATTTCTAGTACCTTTTGTTTACCTTTATCCTTGGGCTTTGGTATGTCATACAATTGCTGAACAACAGGTTCATGTTCCAGTTTATCAGGTATAACAGTAGAATTCATTGCCTTTGAATCTCGCACTTGGCTTTTCAACTGGTCGGATTGAATCTAAGCATGTCTAATTCTTTCCTCCTTTTCTCTTTCTCTTTTTTTTTTTAATATCAAGGCAATCTACTCTCAGATTTTCCTCTCCAATTCACCCACTTCTTCAAAAATCTCTTCATAATCTACAAGAGTCATGTCAGATTCTAAAATTTACTCCATGATAGTTCTCTCTCTCCTATGATGATGGGCATGTGGTCTTTCAGATGAGGGAGAGCTTAGATCACTTGGAGCATTCCTATTATCTTCACCTATACTTTTTGATCTGGACCTTGTTTCATGTCCCTGGGACTTACCACAAACCATCTTCCTGCTATATCTAGGAACATCATCACCCTCTCACTCTGAGAGTAATACTCTCTATAGAATCCCAATCCTGGTTGTGTTTCTTGTTCAACTTATGCATTATCCTCTTCATGATTAGGAGGAGTAGGAGTGTCCATTATTATGTTCCTTCTCAGCCTCCAGGCTTGGGGAGTAACTCCAGCAACATTTTTGTTTACTAATTTCTCAGCTCTAGAAGTGGATGGAATTTCACTTTCCAACTCATTCTGAGGAGGATTGTTCATCCTGGATCTGGTATTTTTATAACTCATAGCTAAACAGTGGTGTATCTGATAATTTTAACTCAACACTAATGCAGAGATTTCTTTGAGTCACCCCCCAACAAATAGCTGGGAAAATACACACTAACTTGAGCAATACAATTTGTTATGGAAATTTTTCACGGGTTACATATATCAAAAAAGTCTAAGCATCTATCCTGATATATTTTCAATGGTAAAATAGATCACTGGGATATGCAAAGATAAAACTCTGTAGTTCAATGGTCAATCAACTAGTATTAATAAGTAAGCAGATTGTTCAACCCACTCCTTCTTTGATTGTTCTAGCTCAGTTCTTTCAACAATTAATCTTGCCTTTTCTTGCTCCAACTCCTCTTGAGTGGTAGGATTTGATGGTGCAGGGGAAGGAGGGTAAGTTATGACAGGGTTTGAATGATGATGGCTGGTGAGTATCTTGTGTGATCATTCTTTGAGGTACAAACTAAATTGTTTGTGTATCATCCATATGCAGGGGATACTGAGAAGGGGAATAGAAACCACCCCATTTTTTCTCCTTTTCTTCCACCCTCTGTCTTTTTGGGGATGGAAAATTCTAGGCACTGGTATCCATCGACCTCTTTCCCTTTTTCTCAGATGCCTTTTCATCTCTGGGAAAAATTATGCTGTAACCCCTTCATTGGTAAACTACATACCTCCATGGTGGGACAACCCTACCTTGTGACATCCTACTCAGAACAGACTTAGGCTTTTCTAGCTCTGCTTCCATCACTTTATTTTTCTACTGATCTAGGGATTTCATTATGTCCTCAAACATGTTCATTAGAGATTTTATTTTCTTTGCCTAGGAAGAAAATGCTTTCAGGGGATCATATGATCTATCAAAATTCTGGATAAAATCTAAAGATTTTTTATAAGCTAACCACTATTCCTTCTTAATTTCTTGTTTGATTAGATCAAATTCATTTCTTATTATATCTTCTGGAAAGTTGAACTGATGGTCTAATGCGAGGCATTTGGTTCTTTTTTTGAACATGTCAATGATAAAACCTTCATTATCTACACACCTCACCACTGATGTTTCTAACTGGTATGGCTCTAGGTATTTATCAAACTGTGTCTATCCCCCTTTGGTAATGATAAAATGATGGACTCTGGTGAGGGTAGGGAAAATACTACCTTTCATTTTACCAGTTAAGGCTTCCTCTTGCAATCCACCTAACTGCCTAAGAATCTCTGCCAAACCAATATTGAGTGGCAATATGTAAGGGAGGACATTTGGAGTTCCTCTAAAACCATTAAACCCAAATGACTATTGAGACAGGTTATAGAATTAAATCACCCCAATTGTGAACAATCTTCAATTTTGAAGCATATTCTAATGGTCTCAAAAGTCTCAAAACATCTGCATTAATCCTGGGGTTGTCCTTACATAATAATGCTCTAATCCTAGAAGAAAAAGTGTTAGAATAACTGAGATGAGGGGGGGGTAACTCAGTGGCCTCAGAAATTAATCCTTAAATCAACCCAAAAACTTATTACCACATTTATAAGCCTCTAGTCATATTCAGTCCTATAAGATGATTGCCTTGAAATACTTATATCAAATTACTACTTGTTGGAATGCTTTGTAAAACCTTCTACTATATGTTTATAGATAAGAAGTCTTTCTATTTACCAAAATATAGTAAATAACTAGTGTATACCGATCAATCCAGATTTACTTATGTGAAATGCAAAATAGTAAAGTAATGACTCATAAAAACATGACACATGGATTTTTAACGTGAAAACCCTATTAAGGGAAAAACCACTGAGACCGGTAACCCAAATTTTCACTCTTCTGAAGTGAGCTCGGTGAAGAGCTAACCTTGTTAAAGGTTACAAACACACTATTAGGTGTGACCTTGTTAGAGGATTTAAATGAATAGTTTGTCACTTAGTATCTGCCATCTAATGCTACCATCCTTGATCAAACACTCACTTGGCCTGTCAATAGGTATCGGGCATATCCAATGCTACTTTGTATGATCAAAATTTTTGACACTCCTTGGGATGTATCTCAATTAGAAAATACTTTTAAGTCCTGCTCGGTTAAGAGAATTAATGCTTCAATGGTTAAATTGAAACAATAAATTGATCCGTTCACATATAAAACTTGAATTGCATGTTTTCAGATCTATTGTAAGTACATTACCTTTATGATCAATGTTATCAATTTAATACCTTTAGTCCACACTGTTATGCTCTGTGATGTTGTATCACTATTCGTCGGTGTCTACATAATTTAGCTCTTTCCTCAGCTTGATTGATTAGGTATGAATGAAGACTTTCTTCTCCTTCAGAATGTCTTCAGCATCTATTCTCTTGTCACTCCCCTAATTTATATTGAATTAGCTTGTCTCTTATATAGACATGATTTTACCATTTCTTGGCTTTCTTGATCTTGGCATGATCCACAATACTTGCCAATTAGATTTAAAGAAAAACTCTTTTTTTATCTCGTAGAGATCTTCTTGCCAACTGGACTAAGCAGCTTTAAATCCTCTACTTATCCATGGCTTTATCTTGTCAATTAAAACAATGATAAGTACTAGTTAAGTCTATATTTAGCTCTTGACAGCTAAGTTTTTTGTTGTTTCTAAACTCTTTGTTCTGTCAGTCAATACTTCAGTTTGTCGTCCGTGACAACTAACTGTTCCATCACTTAGACTTTAGTTGTCTTCGGGATCTCCATCCGTTAGGAAACACTGTAATTCTGTCCATCAGGTTACACTGTGCTTTTTCTCACTGGGTTACACTGTGACTTTGCTCATTGGTAATGGTGTGCTTTTGCTTGTTGGGTAACACTGTGACTTTTCTCTTGTTGGGTTTAATCTGTCTGTCGGTGTGCACTCCGTCGGTGTATACAGTCACTTTATGAATACTTAAATTTTATGCATTACTGATAGCATAGCCTTTGATTTATTGGTTCTTTTAAGTCTTTAGCAATATGTACATGACCATACAGATTATATCAAGTTGACATCAATGAAAATACAATACATTAACTAATTTAATGTATTGCATTAACTTTCTGTGTCTTTTTGATCATTAGCTTAACATCTTCAAACATTCAATCAGTTATAGTTCATCAATCTCTCCCTTTGGCATTGATGGAAACACACTACATTATCACACAATATTATCACTAATACAATATGAAATATAACAGTTGAAGTTCATCAAACTACCAATCTTATGTACTATAACCGATACACATATCTGGTCCTTGGTAAGCTCACATCACTTAGATTTGATTCTTGCAGCTCTCTTTCTGTCTTCAATCCCTTCACTGGATAGATGTAGAATCTCTCTTTTTCTGATGTGATGTGTTCTCTTCTTGTGTCAAACTCTCTCCCTTTGACAGTTATTTTATTTTGATGTCTCTTTTCTCTCTTGTTAGCAATATCTCCCTTTGTATGTACTCCCCCTTTCTGGTTACATCTCTCCCTTTGGATAATGTGATAATGGATATAATCTCTCCCTTTGACAGCAATGCCAAACAAGTATTTGACAGTAATTCCAAATAATCCTTTCTATCCATAATATACTCCTTGAATTTCCCAATCCATTAGCAATGTAACAACTCTGGTGCTTGGTGTAGATAAATACCTTGCTGTGTACAGATGTATCTTTGAAGTCCATCTTTTTGCTTGCATCAACATGAATGATATTTTGACAATATGTAGGCTGATGCAACCTTCTAGTAATCTTACTGACTAGTAGACAAGGGTCTCACCCCTAGTCTCTTTCTCAAGTACTCAAATGTATCCTTGGGAAGTGGCTTGGTGAAGATATCAGCTAATTATTCCTTTGATTGCACATACTCAAGTATCACTTCCTTTTCTTGAACTTGTTCTCTCAAATAATGATACTTGATGGCAATATGCTTTGTCTTAGCATGCATGACTGGATTCTTTAAAATGTTAATTGTATTGGTATTATCATAATAGATAATTACTGGTTTAATAATTTTCATATGCATACCTTCCAGTAATTGTTTGATCCATGCAATATTTGAGTAGTTTGCAGCAGTAGCAACATATTCTACTTCTACAGTGGATTGAGAGATGCATCCTTGCTTCTTGATAATCCACATGACAAGTCTATCACCCATAAAGAATGCTCCTCCAGTTGTGCTCTTTCGGTCATCAATGTTTCTATCCCAATCAGCATTGGTAAAGGCCTTAAGTTCAAATTTGCCTTCTTTTCTATACCATAAGCCATAGTCCTCGGTATCCTTCAGATATCTTAGGATTCTTTTCACAGCAATCATATGTCATTCCCTAGGATTAGCAAAAAATCTTACAACTATTCCTACTGCATGTGCAATATCTGGTCTAGTATGTACAACATACATGAGTTTTCCAATCATTGATCTGTACAAAGTATGATTTACCTCAGGTGACTTGTCCTCCTTTTTCAGCTTACATCCAGTTGCCATCGGTGTTCCAACTATCTTGGAATCTTCCATCTTGAATATTTTCAGCACTTCCTTGGTGTATTTGGATTGTGTAATGAAAATACCTTCATCTTGTTGCATGATCTGTAGACAAGGAAAGAACTTGATCTCTCCAAACATAGACATCTCTAATTCTTTGCTCATTTCATTTGCAAATGATTTGCATAGGATATCATTGCCTCCAAATATGATGTCATCAACAAACATTTCATCGATCAAAATGTTAGCATCAATATCTTCCTTCAAATAAATATTACATTTTTCACTAGTTTTTACAAATCTAATACTTATGAGATAGGAATGAATTCTTTCATACTAGGCTCTAGGTGCTTGTTTCAATCCATACAAGGCTTTTTGTAGTCTACATACCATGTTCCTCTTGTCTGGATCAACAAACCCTTCTGGTTGCTCAATGTATACCTCTTCCTCAAGTATTCCATTTAGGAATGCAGACTTGAAATACATCTGGTATACCTTGAATCCTTTAAATGTAGCATAAGAAAGTAATATTATCACTCCTTCTAGCCTAGAAATGGGTGAAAAGGTTTATCCATAGTCAATCCCTTCTTCTTGTGAATACCCCTTGCATACTAGTCTTGCTTTATTTTTGGTGACTTCTCCATTCTCATTCAGTTTATTTCTGAATATCCATTTGGTACCGATGACATTCTTGTCATCTGGTCTCAGTACAAGTGTCCATGTCTTGTTTTTCTCAATCTGCTCAATTTTTTCATTCATAGCACTAATCTATTCTTCATTATCAAGTGCAGCATTGACAGATTTTGGCTCAAAATCATAGATTAGACATCTTGTGTTTAGAGACTTACTTCTAGTTCTCATACCAGCCTTCTTGTCTCATATGATCTGGTTCTGTGGACAATTCCTTCTGACATACCTAGAAATTACAGGTTCAATTCTTTGTCTATCATATTCATCATCATTTTTCCTTCATTATGATCTCCATCGCTTGGTACATCATCTTGAGCAATATCTTGATTTTTGGTATTTGCAACCTGATGCTCGGTTGCAATATTCTGTTGCTCGGGAGCTATACATTGTTGTTCGGGTAGAGTGTCAGGTTCTTCATTGTAAAATAACCTATTGTAGTCCTCTGGTTCTTTTGTGCTTTCCTTTTCATTCTTCTCTGAAAATTTATCTATCTTTACATTTGCACTTTCAACAATTTTGTTAGAGGCTTTATTGAGACATTTATAAGCCTTTCTCTTGGTGGAATACCCTTGAAAGATACCTTCATCACTTTTGGAGTCAAGCTTTCCATTTCTATCATGTTTTAAGATATAACATTGACTACCAAAGATCTTGAAGTAACTTACATTGGGTGTGTAACCATATCATAGCTCATAGGGTGTCTTCTTGGTGTCTTTCTTCAATTGTACTCTATTCAATGTGTAAACAATAGTACTGACAACTTCCCTCCAGAAGATTTGGATGATGCATTTCTCTATCATCGGTGTCCTTTCACAATCAACAATGGATCTGTTCCTTCTTTCAGAAATTCCATTTTTCTATGGTGTTCTCGGTGCAGAGACCTATCTTTTGATTCCATGCTCATTGAAAAAGTTAGTGAATTCATTTGAAATAAATTCCCCTCCTCTATCTGATCTTAAGAATTTTAATTCCTTACCACTTTGTTTTTCTACCATTGCTTTGTACCATTTAAACATCTTGAATGCTTCTGATTTATCTTTTAGAAACATAACTGTCATCGTTCTAGAGTAATCATCAACAAAGAAAATGAAATATCTATCACCATAGTAACTCTTTGTCCTCATGGGTCCACATAGATCAGTATGGACTAATTCTAGAATGACATCAGATGTATGTGTTTTTCTTTTGAAACTAGACTTTGTCATCTTACCTTTTTGACAATTTTTGCACATGATATTGTCAGGCTTAGTCATCGTCGGTAAGCCTCTTACATTACTCTTTTTTCTTATCTTTATCATGTTGTCAAAGTTTACATGACACAATATTTTATGCCAGAACCATATGTCTTTGTTTCTAGCCACTAAGCAAGTGGTGTCAGTATCATTCAGATAGAATAAGTTACCTTTGGTCTGTTCACTAGTTCTGATCAATATTCCTGATTCATTGAAGATCTTTTCCTTCTTATTTTCAAATGTTACTCTGTGACCTAAATTATTCAGCTAAGAAATACTCAATAGATTATAATTCAATCCTTTCACCCAATAAGTATTTTCACATTTTATCAGGTTATTCAACATTATAGTTCCTTTACCTTCAACTGGACAAGGTGTATCATTACCCATTCTTACTAAACCACCATTATAGTATTCAAAAGTCTCAAAATTTTGTTTTTCACCGGTCATATGGTGAGTGCAGCCACTATCTATGACTTAGATATCATTTTTACTAACTTTAGATATGAGTGCAGTTTCTACATACCTTTCTTCATCTTCATCTGAATCATCTTTTACTGCCACAAACACCATCTCGATGTCTTCATCAAATTTGGTGTCAGT
>MU227297.1:2737674-2761419 GCA_018584345.1 Thuja plicata
ACTAACTTTAGATATGAGTGCAGTTTCTACATACCTTTCTTCATCTTCATCTGAATCATCTTTTACTGCCACAAACACCATCTCGATGTCTTCATCAAATTTGGTGTCAGTATCTTCATCTTTGCATGTAGATAGGTAACTGACCTTCTTTCCTTTGTCCTTGTAGTCTCGGGTATCTCTTCTTTCTGATTTTCAGTTGCTTCTGTAATCTCAGTTATCACCTCTGTCAAACTTATTTTCAAATGATCTGTCATTACTTCTGTCATATTTTCTCCTATTAGGACATCTTGCAGCAAAGTGTCCAATCTCTTTACAATTAAAAAATACAAGTGGTAATTTATCTTTCTATTTACCTTTGCCTCTCTACATTCTTCTAGCCGTAAGTGCTTTAATTTCATCAAGATCTTCTTCTTCACTTTCACTATCACTATCTTTTCTCATAGTGTGTTTATGACTTGATTTACTTATTCTCAAAGAAAATTTGAACGCAGACTCTATGTTTGGTAAGACACTATTATCAAAGTTATTCATCTCAAATGAAATTAGTTTTACAATCAAACCATCTAGAGTAACATTTTTATAAGCTACTGATCTCATTTCTTGTATGGTAGATACTCTAATAGAATAAGTAGGCAGTAAGGTTCTTAGAATTTTACTTACCACTGTCTCTTCATCTAGTAATCCTCCAAATCCTCGGATAGCATTGACTACCTCTTTGATTCTTGTGCTGTACTGTGTGATGTTTTCACCTTCTTTCATTCTGAGATCATCAAACTTTCCTCTAAGGCTTTCTTCCTTGGCTCTCAGAACATTTATATCACCACCATGTACAAGCTTTAATTTATCCCACATATGCTTTGACATTGTGCACATTTTGACATCTTCAAATTCAACATCAAAGAGTGAGGAAGCAAGCTCTATTATCATGCAGTTGTGCTCATGCTTCTCTCTTATTTGTTCAACTGTGAGTGCTCCTATGGGCAACACATATTCAGTATCTAATTATTGAGTAACATCATTTCCAATACCTGATAAGTGGAGTCTTATCCTGCTTTGCCATGAAGCAAAGTTGTTTTTGTTCAACTTGGGCACATCTCATCTATTCATCTTGTGATCTTTAGCTTAGGTCTTGAAACCTTCCTTCTAAGCAGACAAGCTCTGATACCAATTGTTAGAATAACTGAGAGGGGGTGGTGAGTCAGTGGCCTAAAAAATTAATCTTTAAATCAACCCAAAAACTTATTACCACATTTATAAGCCTCTAGTTATATTCAGTCCTACAAGATGATTGCCTTGAAATACTTATATCAAATTACTACTTGTCAGAATGCTTTGTAAAAATTTCTACTATATTTTTACCGATAAGCTGTAACGCCCCGCCAGGGAACCTAAGAGAGATTAACCAAGAACATGATACTCTGTTTGCTGAATATTTGTTTTTTCTAAAGTTTACATAAAGAGACATACATTAATGCAGAAGCAAATACCATTTATGCACATGTATTATACTCACATAGATTACAAGACTCAAGGGTTCCATGATGTTGAATTACGTAAAGTAAAACACAACTAACAATATAACAAAAGATTCCATTTGAATAGATATAACAATTCCAACTTACAAAACCATAATTAAAAACCTCTTGGATAACCATGAAACCACCATAAAATCACATCCACTGGACATGTCACAGGGTATTTGGTAATCACTCTAATCTACTTAATATACAATATCCAGATTAGGTATCGCATGCGATACTCTAATACAAGATTTACAATAATGAAAGGTAAGTACATAACCACAAGTAAAAAAAGCATAAGGAGCTCATTTGCAAAGAACCATCAAACACTAGAACAAGGACGTCAAATCTCAATGGGTAAAGAATCACTACCACCCATCTGTGTGGAACCACAAAGTTCCACCCCACCGCGCTGAGGAGATAACAACAGACCCCACTCGAATATCCAAAACCAATAAGGAAGTAACCGCTAAGAAAGGGATCCTGATAGCTCTCTAATCCAGGTGTACTATACATCATGAAAGGTAAGACTCACTAATCTAGAGGCAACTGACATATGTAAGAAATCTAGACTATGTAAAGGAAGGTGTCATCATGTACGTCTAACCCTTAAGATTTTTCCTAGCAATCCCAATGGATTTTGGCACTTAAGTGACCATACATGGTGCCAATGACCTCTCAAACTAACAAGGCCACTAACTATGCCATATATCCCTCGAGGTGACTAGCATCTTCTCATCCTCCATCTGAGTCTATACTAGCACTCAGGCATAGGTGAGGACACATCTTATCAGTTTATTTTAAAATCTCTTAGTTATACATTAAGTTATCACTTATTAAGTTTACTTACAATAAGCGATCCTAGTAGTCACTTACGGATATGATACTTATTGCAAGCCACCCCTACTACACATCTAGGTAACCTACCCTAGGCCCACAGGTCCTACATAGATCTAGCATAGGTCAAAACCCAAGCATACCTAATCCAGTATCCCACATAACAAGAACGGTCACAAAGAGGTACACATTCAGATAACATAATCAAAATGTTTACATGGTCAGTTTAGGGTAATCACATGGAGCACACACGCCGCATCATAAACATAAATGCAAAACACCCCCAGCCTCTGTATACGTTCTAGGGCAATCTAAAAACCCAAATACTCAAAAATATAGAGATAAATACATAAGGAACGGAAACAAAATTACATTATGCATAATTTGTCAATAAGTTTACACACCTACAATTAACAATAATATAAATAGATTCTATTGCAAGACAATAATCGTCTAACGGACTAGGATTCAATAGTTAATTAAATTAACTAAATTAATCGATTAGAACTTTTACGCACATACTACTAAATCATTTGAATCCCCTTGCATAAATTTATCTTAAATTAAGACTCAATAAGATATTTACTAGCCTAATTAATACACTAATATGTCCCAAATATAAAAGTGATCAACTAACTAATAAATCATTAAATTTAAACTAATTTAACCATTTAAGTTAAATTAACCAGTTTAAATTTTTTTTTAAAAAAATTGATTAAAAAAAATTCAATTTTAAATATTCCAATTTTAAATTAATTTAGCTAATCATGTTTAAAACTAATCTTAAATTAACCTAATTAAAAATACTAATATTATCTAATTTTAAGTTTAATTAATCCTAAAATAAACCCATGTTTAAAAAGTATTAAAAATAACCTAATCTAAATAACATTAAATACATTAATTAAACATATAAAAAACTTAATATATTTAAATTAATTACCAATTACTAAATTAAAAAAAAAAAATATAAAATAAACTTAATTTGAAAAAAACATAATTTGTTTTTTTAAACAAATTTGAAATAAAAACAATATTTATGGGGGTACGTGGACCCCATGTACCCCACCCTTCTCCCACGTGCAGTACACCCGTTGGCAGACCTGGTTTGCCACTGGCAGTCCGACCTGCCTTACGGCAGTGTCGGCTGCCGCGGGCCCTGTAGCCCGTAGGGGATGGTGGGTGGAGCCCACTGCTCCCCACCTCCCCAAATCTATTTAATTTTTTTTAAAAACAAAAACAACCTTTTCAAATAAAAATTTTTAAATTTTTTTTTTAAACAAAATTTCTGAAATAAAAAATATAAGAAGGAACATATCTTTTTTGTCTTTTTTCCTATTTCATCTTTTTTGGGAATTGTTTAATTTTTTAGTGGTGAACTATTTTATTCACCGTATAATTTAGAGAGTGGTTTTTTCACAATTAATTTTTTTTTTCAATGAGAATAAATTTCTATGGCAATTATTTATTTGCTACTATAGTCTCTACTATAGGGAGATTAATTTTCTCAATTTCTAGGTCGTCCCAAGGACATTTTTCCTCTGAATTTTGGCAACATAACATTACTATGCCAAGTTTATATTTTTTTTCTAGAAAACATAGATCTAGGGTTTTCTAAGATACACATTTAAGCAAATACATAAATAAACCTATTTAAGAAATGCAAATAACCCAAAACATGTAGGAAGCACAAAATTCACAAATCAAAATTACAAAAGGGGTTTTTATCAAACCCTACCTCAAATCCACCAAAAATTGACAAAGGAGTTTTGTGAGAAGATGGAGAATCCCGAAGCCTCCAAATCCAATTTCGAATGCCAATCTGGAACCACAAAGCCTCCCAAGCCAAGATCTCGAGAAATCCTCAAGCCTCCAAGTACACACAAAATTCACAAAATTGCAAGACAACAAGAACACACAAAAATGCTCTCACAAATTCTTCTCCCAAAAATGCCTTCACCAAAAACCTGTTATGACCAAATGAGAGGAGAATTCTTCTAAAGAGAATCAACTTCCCCCAATCATGCAAACCCTCATGACAACACACCAGTTAACCCCTAAAAGGACTCAACTCAAAATTGAAAGTAAATAATAATTATTAATTAAAAATATCTATTTAATTGCACAACTCAACTTTGACTTATTAAACCAAATTGCATTTTGAATTCAAACTCAATTTTTAATAATATCTTGCACATGTAATTAATTAAAATATATATTAAATAGATTAAATATTTAAAGCACACTTATCCATGCAATTAAATATTTAATTATTTAATAACGGAGAAAGGCTAATATAACTCAAATTCCAATTTAAATATTCAATTAAATTCCAATATTCATTAATTGCATTATAATTAATTTCTCAATTAAACATAGATATTTAATTAATTAAATAATCTATATTTAATAATTAATTTCAATAATAATCAATTTCACAAATATATGATAAATCACACAATATCACAACACTCAACTGAAATCACTCAAAATCAACCCATACACATAACAAGATAGGATCCACGGATTTACGTCAACTAGACAAATCTGGGTAGGGTAGACAAACTAATAATCGTCCAATACTTAGGACAATAGGCTTAGGTTAGGGTTTTGGATCTGTATGTTACCTCCCCTCTTTACCATTGAGATGAATATATGGGCATGCTCATTCCTACCAACTCAGGGAAGATGCCCTGTACTTGCAATCCTATCATCAAAAGAACATGCATTTACATCTAATATAATATCACAAACAATGATAGGGATCGGTCGAACATGTGGATCTCGCAAAGAAAGTAACTACGTCTCCATCCTCTATCACAACAAACATGTCACAAAAACATCAACATATAAGATAACCATACACATGGAAGTATGGGGTAAGTACATCATAATCTGAAATCAAAATATAATAATCATTATGATAATATCATCACATCTATCTATGCATATGATAAATCTATAACATCATAATCCAGAATCACCATCAAATGAAACAACAATAGCTCACATAAAATGTATCCTAAAAGAATCTGGCCAATCAACTGAAATAGCTGCCTAAAAAAGTATGGCATCAAAAACTGAAAGAAAAATATGAGTGGGTATTACATCCACCCCCTAGGATTAGGCTTGCTCCTGGAAGCTCATAAACAAGTAGGGATATAAATCTCATAATCTAGCTGCATCCTCCCAAGTTGTTGAAGACTCATCATTTGGGTCCCATTGGACCCTTACCTGCTCTACGGTGTGACCCCTGAGGGTCACACCCCGCTGCTCTAGAATACATATTGGCTCCAAAGCCAATTACCCATCCTCAACCTGTAATACATTCCAATCAAGTACATGCATAATATCAGGAATATATCTCCTAAGAACTGAAACATGGAAAATATCATGGATGCACAATAGGCTAGGTGGAAAAGTAAGTCGGTAGGCAACCGGTCCTTTCCTCTCTAGGATCTCAAATGGTCCCACAAAGCGAGGTGCCAACTTTTACCCCTTTCCATAATGGATCAAACTCTTCTGTGGTCGCACTCTCAGGAACACTCTATCTCCAACTACAAACTGTCTGTCCACCCTGTGATCATCTGCATACTTCTTTTGTCTATCCTGTGTAGTAACCAAATGCTCACATATCCACACTACCTACTTCTCCATGTCTTGAAGCATCTCTGGACCAAGAAGAATATGGTCCTCCAATTTGTCCCAATTTAAAGGTGTACAACTAGGATGTCCATACAATGCATGAAAAGGTGACATGCCAATAGAACTGTGATATCCATTATTGTATACAAACTCAACTAGGTACAAGTATTCCTCCCAGTGAGTCTGTCTATCCATGACATACATCCTCAACATGTCCTCAAGAACCTGGTTCACCCACTCTGTCTGTCCATCAGTCTTAGGATGATACACTGAACTAAAATTTAGCTGAGCACCAAGATCATGCTGTAATGATGTCAAAATGCTGAGGTAAATATAGGATCTGGCTCTGATATAATCTAGTGAGGAATTCCATGAAGTATCATGATATCCTGCATGAAGACTCTGGCTACAGATCCTACTGTATAAGATGATCTCATAGGGGAGAAATGAGCCACCTTGGTCAACCGATCAACAGTCACCATGATAGCATCATGTGTGCAAGGAGTCAAAGGTAATCCAACAATGAAATCCATAGAAATGATATCCCACTTCCAAGATGGAATGAGATTCAGTTGTAGAAGCCCTGCTAGATGCTGATGTTTTGCCTTGACCCTCTGACACTCTAAGCATCTAGCCACAAAGTCTGCAATATCCCACTTCATACCAGTCTAATGGTAGAGCTGTCGTAGATCTACATGCATCTTCTTAACACCAAGATGTGCCGAATAGGGTGCATGATGAGCCTTGGATAACACTAATGTATGCAAATAATCCAAAGGTGGTACATAGATCTGACTTGTATGACGCAATAAACCATCTGAATCCAAAACATAACCTGAGAATTTGCCCTCCAATGATCTCCTTGACTCTATCTCTACCTTCACCTCCTTATACAAGGTATCACTAAGAAGTGACTAGAGAATCCTACTCCTCAAGTCCACACTAAGAGTCAATGCTAGAATAGCTTGTCTCTTGCGACTCAATGCATCTACAACTACATTTTCCTTACCCTGGTTATACTTTATCTAAAAGTCATATTCACAAAGGAACTCCATCCACCTTCTCTGTCTAGCATTTAGATTAGGCTGAGTAAAGATGTATTGAAGGCTGAGGTGATCACTATGAAGCTCAAACCGATGTTCCAACAGAAAGTGTCTCCATCGTACCAATGCATGGACAACTGCAGCTAACTCAAGATCATGTGTAGGGTAATTAAGCTCATGATCCTTGAGTTTGCGAGACTCATATGCAATCACACGTCCATCCTGCATAAGGACTTCTCCAATCCTCTCTAGTGATGCATCAAAATAGACCACAAAATCTCCCACTGGGTTCGGTACAACTAGGATAGATGCATTAGTTAAACACCCCTTAAGGATCTGAAAATCCTCCTCACACTTCTCTGTCCAAACAAATTTCTTCCCTTTCCACTGAAGAGAAGTGATAGGATGTGCCACTCTAGAGAAGTTCTTCATGAACCTGAGGTAGTATCCCACAAGACCCATGAAGCTATGTACCTTAGACACACTAGTGGGTGCTGGCCACTCCACAATAGCCTGAATCTTTGAAGGATCTACTGAGATACCTTCTCCAAAAATAACATGACCAAGATACTATACCTCCAAGTGGAAGAAATTACACTTAGCCAAATTGGCATAAAGCTGATTTTTCCTAAGGCACTACAAAACCTATCGAAGATGATCTTCATGCTCCTCCATGGATCTAGAATAAATCAGTATTTCATCCAAGAAGATGAGCACAAAGTGATCTAGGTACTCTCAAAATAATCCATTCATCAAGTACATGAATACTGATGGAGCATTTGTCAACCCAAAAGGAACCACTATAAACTTGTAGTGTCCATAACATATACGAAATGCAGTCTTATGGATATCTGCATCCTCGATCTACAACTAGTGGTATCATGATTTAAGATCTATTTTAGAGAACACCTTGGCTCCCTTGATCTAATCTAATAAGTCATCAATGCGTGGCAATGGATAGATGTTTTTGATCATTACCTTGTTCAACTGTCTATAGTCAATGCACAAGCATAATGATCCATCCTTCTTCTTGACGAAGAGGACAGGTGCTCTCCAAGGAGAAACACTAGGGAGAATGATCCCCTTTGCCAAAAGCTCCTCTAACTATAGTTTCAACTCACTCAACTTGTGAGTGGTCATCCAATATGGAGCTCTATAAATAGGCTCTGCTCCTGGCACAAGCTCTATGCAGAAGTCTGTGTCACACTTTGGTGGCATACCTGGAATATCACTAGGAAATACATCAATGAGCTCCTGTAATATAGGATGATCCAGTGTCTTGACTTTTCTCTCCACTCCATCTATCTCATACATAGATATTGCAAACATCTGACAACCCCTTCACATACATCGCTTCCATTGCATAGAGGATATCATACGAAGGGAAACGGGTCGTGGAATCCCCATAATTTAACACTCCTTACCATCATCATCCTTGCAATGGATGGTGTTCCGTCTACAATCAATATTAGCTCCATGAGCTCCCAACCAATCCATTCCTAAGACAACCCCACATGATCCCAAAGGAATCACATGAAGGTCAACCGAGGTAATGAAATTCCCTAAGTTCAATTCACAATTACGAACCAAGGAATCTATAGGTACCTTAGCCCCTGAAGCTAACTCCACTTTCCAACCTAAGGCTTGCTTTGTAGCCACTATCCCACAACGCTCAATAAGGAAAGGTGATATAAAACAATCGGTAGCTCCTGAATCAAATAATATAGAAATAGAGGTACCTTGAATAGTACCTGAGGTCTCTATGAATTCCCTTGATGCTCTGCCTGTCTGTGATCCAAGGCTGCAAATACTCTATGTGATCCCCCTCCTACTGTAGGCTCTGAGACTGCTAGCCTCTATGTGGAGTACTGAGGTTCCCTCTAAGGACAATTCACTGCAATGTGGCCAAATTGACCACAAGTGAAACATCCTATCCCTCTGATATTGCTTCTCACATTAGAGGGCACATTCGAGTGCTAGAAACTCCCTCTACTTGTAGTAGGCTATGCACTCTCTGTTGGATGGTTGGAATGATTACGCCTAAAGCATTGTCCACTCTGGATGCTCTTACCACTCTGGGTAGGAGGTACAACCTTCTGATGCTACTACAAATTCTGACTCTGATTATGGATCGAGACCAATGGTAGAGCTATCATAGATCTACGTGCATCTTCTTGACACTAGGATGTGCCGAATAGGGTGCACGATGAGCCTCAGATAACAATAATGTACGCAAATAATCCAAAGGTGGTACATAGATCCAGATTGTATGACACAATAAACCATCTGACTCCAAAACATAACTTGAGAATCTGCCCTCCAATGGTCTCCCTAACTTTATCTCTACCTTCACCTCCTGATACAAGGTATCACTAAGAAGTGATAGGATAATCCTACTCCTCAAGTCCACACTAAGAGTCAATGCTAGAATAGCTTGTCACTTGCGACTCAATGCATCTGCAACTACATTTTCCTTGCCCTGATTATACTTTATCTCAAATTCATATTCACAAAGGAACTCCATCCACCTTCTCTGTCTAGCATTTAGATTAGGCTGAGTAAAGATGTACTGAAGGTTGCGGTGATCACTATGAAGCTCAAATCGATGTCCCAATAGAAAAAGCTCAAATTGATGTCCCAATAGAAAGTGTCTTCATCATACCAATGCATGGACAACTACAGCTAACTCAAGATCATGTGTAGGGTAATTAAGCTCATGATCCTTGAGTTTGCGAGACTCATACGCAATCACACATCCATCCTGCATAAGGACTGCTCCAATCCCCTCTAATGATGCATCAACACACACCACAAAATCTCCCACTAGGTCTGGTACAACTAGGATAGGTGCACTAGTCAAACACCCCTTAAGGCTCTGAAAATCCTCCTCACACTTCTCTATCCAAACAAATTTCTTCCCTTTCCACTGAAGAGAAGTGATAGGATGTGCCACTCTAGAGAAGTTCTTCATGAGCCTGTGGTAGTATCCTACAAGACCCATGAAGCTATGTACCTTAAACACATTAGTGGGTGTTGGCCACTCCAAAATAGCTTGAATCTTTGAAGGATCTACTAAGATACCTTCTCCAAAAATAACATGACCAAGATACTGTACCTCCGACTGGAAGAAATCACACTTAGCCAAATTGGCATAAAGCTGATTTTTCCTAAGGCACTGCAAAACCTGTCAAAGATGCTCTTCATGCTCCTGCATAGATCTATAATAAATCAGTATGTCATCCAAGAAGATGAGCACATAGTGATCTAGGTACTCCCAAAATACTCCATTCATAAGGCACATGAATACCGATGGAGCATTCGTCAACCCAAAAGGAATCACTGTAAACTTGTAGTGTCCATAGCATGTACGGAATGCAGTCTTATGGATATTTGCATCCTCGATTTGTAACTAGTGGTATCATGATTTAAGATCTATTTTAGAGAACACCTTGGTTCCCTTAATCTGATCAAATAAGTCATCAATGCGTGGCAATGGATACATGTTTTTGATCGTTACCTTGTTCAACTGTCTATAATCGATGCATAAGAATAATGATCCATCCTTCTTCTTGATGAAGAGGAAAGGTGCTCCCCAAGGAGAAACACTAGGGCGAATGCTCCCCTTTTCCAAAAACTCCTCTAGCTACAGTTTCAACTCACTCAACTCGTGAGTGGTCATCCAATATGGAGCTCTAGAAATAGGCTCTGCTCCTGGCACAAGCTCTATGCAGAAGTCTATGTCACACTTCGGTGGCATACCTAGAATATCACTAGGAAATACATCAGTGAACTCCTATAATATAGGATGATCTAGTGTCTTGACTTTGCTCTCCACTCCATCTATCTCATACATAGATACTCTAAACATCTGACAACCCCTTCGCATACATCACTTCAGTTGCATAGAGGATATCATACGAAGGGAAATGGGTCATGGAATCCCCATAATCTGACACTCCTTACCATCATCATCCTTGCAATGGATGGTCTTCCATCTACAATTGATATTATCTCCATGAGCTCCCAACCAATCCATTCCTAAGACAACCCCATATGATCCCAAAGTAATCACCCAAAGGTCAATTGAGGTAATGAACTTCCCTAAGTTCAATTCACAATTATGAACCAAGGAATTTGTAGCTACCTTAGCCCCTAAAGATAACGCCACTTGCCAACCTAAGGCTTGATTTGGAGCCACCAGCCCACAACGCTCAACAAGGAAAGGTGATATAAAAGAATCGATAGCTCCTGAATCAAACAATATAGAAATAGAGGTACCTCAAACAATACCTGAGGTCTCTATGACTGTCCCCTGATGCTCTGCCTGTCTGTGATCCAAGGCTGAAAATACTCTGTGTGATCCCCCTCTTACTGTAGGGTCTGAGGATACTGGCCTTTGTGTGGAGTATTGAGGTTCCCTCTAAGGACAATTCACTACAATGTGGCCAAACTAACCACAAGTGAAACATTCTATCCCTCTGATATTGCCTCTCCCATTGGAGGGTGCATTTGAGTGCTGGAAACTCCCTCTACTTGCACTAGGCTATGCGCTCTATGTTGGATGGTTGGAATGATTATTCCTAAAGTGTTGTCCACTCTGAATGCTCTTACCACTCTGGGTAGGAGGTGCAGCCTTCTGATGCTGCTATAGATTCTGACTCTGATTCTAGTTACTCTGATCTAGACGTCCCACCAGTATGGCCACCATGTCAACCTCCATGACCTAAGGCCAAGTTAGCCTCTGTAAGAGTGGCTTTAATGACCATGGCTTGCACGGTCGTAGGCTCAAAGAGATTTAATTCCCCCATGATGCGAGCACTAAGCCCTTGCACAAAGTGCTATATCATAAGTGCGGAGTCCTGAATGTATCCTGCATACTATTTGAGCTCATAAAAATGATGCTCATACTGCTCAATGGTCAATGTTAGCTGCCTTAAGTTATGGAATTCATCGGCCCTCTACTATCTCCACTAATTAGAAAGGAATCTCTCTCTAAAGTTCTCAAGAAAGAGCTCCCATGTAACTGTGTCCATATGAAGACCCAACTTATCCTCCTTGATCTTCCACCATATAGCTACAAAGTGTGATAGCTGCATCACAACATATCTGACTTTAGTATTTCTACTAAAGGGGTGCATAGAAAAGATCCTGTCTAAGGCTATGAGCCAAGTCTTAGCCTCCATACTAGATCCTTTCCCTTTAAAATAAATAGGGTTCCCTCTCATCAGGTCCCTCATGTGCTTTTTTTCCACCACGTCAGGGTCCACTGTAATGGTCCTCCTACAAGGGCTCGTAGACCTCCTCCTTTGTCTCTCCTCTCTATGAGAGTGATGGGATGCATCCTTCTCTACTCTGACTCTCTCAGGACCAAGATGATTTAGGATAGCCTGAAGCATCTGTTTAGTGTCAAGTCCCCCAGACTCATCCTGACTCTCCCTTCTCTGATCATCTCTATTTTGATGCTGACTACTCTCCAGCATGACACTCATGGAGGGGCTAGACTTCCTACCTCTCCCACGGGAACTAGACCCACCTTTGCGATGGCCTCTAGTGGCTCTTTTTTCAGGCATGATTCCTGAAACAAACAGAGATAGATAAAACACTCACCACATATCTTGAATCATAAACTAAAGAATAAAAATAACCATAAAGCAATAATATGAAACAATAGTGTTGTATGTCTATGTTTTAGTTTAAGTTCAAGCTAGACACAACCTAATGAACGTACAATACCTAGAGTTTCCAATGTAGAAACTATGGCTCTGATACCAAATGTAACTCTGCACCAATACTTATATCAAATTACTACTTGTCAGAATGCTTTGTAAAACGTTCTACTGTATGTTTACTGATAAATAGTCTTTCTATTTACTGAAATACAGTAAATAACTAGTGTATACCAATCAATCATGATTTACTTATGTGAAATGAAAAATAGTAAAGTAATGACTCATAAACACATGACACATGAATTTTTAACTTGGAAACCCTATTAAGGATAAAACCATTTGGACCGATAACCCAAATTTTCATTCTTTTGAAGTGAGTTCGGTGAAGAGCCAACCCTGTTAAAGGTTACACACACACTATTAGGTGTGACCTTGTTAGATGATTTAAATGAATAGTTTGTCACTTAGTATCTGGCATCTAATTCTACCATCCTTGATCAAACACTCACTTGGCATGTCAATAGATATCAAGCATATCCAATGCTACTTTGTATGATCAAACTTTTTGATACTCCTTGGGATGCCTCTGTAAGAGTGGCTTTAATGACCACAGCTTGCACAGTCGTAGGATCAAAGAGCTTTAATTCCCCCATGATGTGAGCATTAAGCCCTTGCACAAAGTGCTATATCATAAGTGCGGAGTCTTGAATGTATCCTACATACTATTTGAGCTCATAAAAATGATGCTCATACTTCTCAATGGTCAATGTTAGCTGCCTTAAGTTATGGAATTCATCAGCCCTCTACTATCTCCACTGATAAGAAAGGAATCTCTCTCTAAAGTTCTCAAGAAAGAGCTCCCATGTAACTGTGTCCATATGAAGACCCAACTTATCCTCCTTGATCTTCCACCATATAGCTGCAAAGTGTGACAGCTGCATCACAACATATCTCACTTTAGTATTTCTACTAAAGGGGTGCATAGCAAAGATCCTGTCTAAGGCTATGAGCCAACTCTCAGCCTCCATACTAGATCCCTACCCATCAAAATAAATAGGCTTCCCTCTCATCAGGTCCCTCATGTGGTTTGTTTCCACCACATCAGGGTCCACTGTAATGGTCCTCCTACAAGGGCTCGTAGACCTCCTCCTCTGTCTCTCCTCTCTATGAGAGTGATGGGATGCATCCTTCTCTACTCTGACTCTCTCAGGACCAAGATGATTCAGGATAGCCTGAAGCATCTGTTTAGTGTCAAGTCCCCCAGACTCATCCTGACTCTCCCTTATCTAATCATCTCTATTATGATGCTGACTACTCTCCTGCATGACACTCATGGAGGGGCTAGACTTCTGACCTCTCCCACGGGAACTAGACCCACCTTTGTGATGGCCTCTAGCGGCTCTTTTTTCAGGCATGATTCCTGAAACAAACAGAGATAGATAAAAAACTCACCACATATCTTGAATCATAAACTAAAGAATAAAAATAACCATAAAGCTATAATCTGAAACAATAGTGTTGTATGTCTATGTTTTAGTTTAAGTTCAAGCTAGACACAACCTAATGAACATACAATACCTAGAGTTCCCAATGTAGAAACTATGGCTCTGATACCAAATGTAACTCCATGCCAATACTTATATCAAATTACTACTTGTCACAATGCTTTGTAAAACCTTCTACTGTATGTTTACCGATAAATAGTCTTTCTATTTACTGAAATATAGTAAATAACTAGTGTATACCAATCAATCCAGATTTACTTATGTGAAATGAAAAATAGTAAAGTAATGACTCATAAACACATGACACATGAATTTTTAACTTGGAAACCCTATTAAGGAAAAAACCATTTGGACCGATAACCCAAATTTTCATTCTTTTGAAGTGAGTTCGGTGAAGAGCCAACCCTGTTAAAGGTTATACACACACTGTTAGGTGTGACCTTGTTAGATGATTTAAATGAATAGTTTGTCACTTAGTATCTGGCATCTAATGCTACCATCCTTGATCAAACACTCACTTGGCATGTCAATAGGTATCAGACATATCCAATGCTACTTTGTATGATCAAACTTTTTGATACTCCTTGGGATGTATCTCAATTAGAAAAGACTTTTAAGTCCTGCTCAGTTAAGAGAATTGATGGTTCAATGGTTAAATTGAAACAATAAATTGATCTATTCACATATACAACTTGAATTTCATATTTTCAGATCTATTGTAAGTACATTACCTTTCTGATCAATGTTATCAATTCAATACCTTTTCTCCACACTATTCTGCTCTATGATTTTGTATCACTATTCGTCGGTGTCTTCAGAATTTAGCTCTTTCCTTAACTTGATTGATCATGTATGAATGAAGACTTTCTTCTCCTTCAAAATCTCTTCAACATCTATTCTATTGTCACTCCCCTAATTCATATTGAATTAGCTTGTCTCTTATATAGACATGATTTTACCATTTCTTAGCTTTCTTGATCTTGGCGTGATCCACAATTCTCGCCAATTAGATTTAAAGAAAAACTCATGTTTTATCTCATAGAGATCTTCTTGCCAACTGGACTAAGCATCTTTAAATCCTTTACTTATCTATGGCTTTATCTTGTCAATTAAAACAATGATAAGTACCAGTTAAGTCTATATTTAGCTCTTGACAGCTAAGCTTTTTGTCATTTTTGAACTCTTTGTTCTGTTGGTCAATACTTCAGTTAGTCATCAGTGACAACTGACAATTCCATCGGTGAGACTTCAGTTGTCTTTAGGATCTCCATCTGTCGGGCAACACTATAATTCTATCCGTCAAGTTACAGCGTGCTTTTGCTCATCGGGTTACACTGTGACTTTGCTCATCGGTAATGCTGTGCTTTTTCTCGTCAAGTAACACTGTGACTTTTCTCTTAATGGTTTACTCTGTCCATCGGTGTGCACTCCGTTAGTGTATATGGTCACTTTGTGAATACTTAAATTTTATGCATTACTGATAGCATAACCTTTGATTTATTGGTTCTTTTAAGTCTTTAGAAATATGTACATGACCATACAAATTATATCAAGTTGACATCAATGAAAATACAATACATTAACTGATTTAATGTCTTGCATTAACTTTCTGTGTCTTAGTGATCATCAACTTAACATCTTCAAACATTCAATCAGTTATAGTTCATCAAAAAGATCTATCAAAATTTATGAAATTGACCTTTTTCCTATCCCAAGACAAATCAGTACTCCACAACTGAACATGCATATCCTCATCATCCTGAAACTTGGTGAGATCCATAACTTGTTCAAAATAATCAGAATTATTGAATAAAATCATATGCATCATTAAGGAATACCATCCCATTGGCCTGACTATTTTGGATTCCTTTATGCCTATCAAACCTTGATGCATCAAGTCAGCAATGTAGGTAGTATAATAAAAATGACAGACAAGTGGGAATGAAAAATTTGAACAACCATAAGCATAAAATGAGAAGGTATCATTGTCTCCTCATCCTCTCCCAGCACATGGAACAAGGTACTATACATTCCCCTAGCCTTTTTATTAAAATAGTCTAGTTTAAAAGGCTCTGGTGTATTAGGGCCCACTAAAATCAGACCCCCTATCTTGTTAAAATATCCTTTGAAGGCCTCATTCATGTAGTATTCCTTCTGAGTTTGATATACCTCTTTGAAGAGGTCAAAATCAATATCATCCATTTGAACTGAGAGCTCACTTAAATTGAAAGCCTTTATGATTTCATCGGCTGTGACAGTCAACAATACATTCCCCTTTGTATCTCTCAAGACCCTGGATACTTTATCATGTTTTTTGGCTATTAAAATTACCAAGTATGTATCCATAAACACTCCAGGAACTATCAAATTTCCTACATCTAGATCCCATATATTGCAATCTGGGGAGGGAGCATTTCTTTGGCTATAAGAAGTTTTGAACAAATTTAAACTACTTGGGCTGATCTTGGCATCTTTGGCCCATGTACCCATATCATACAAGCCCTCCCCAACTCTAAAACAAGGATGTACTGGAACAATTCTCTTAATCTAGGTAGAATCATTTGTAGACCCACTTAATTGCTATATAAGGTCATCTCATACATTTCTATCTTTGTACTCCACATTGCCAGAGAATTCAATCCTAGGGGTCATCTTCTGAATTTAGGGTTTCTTACGAGAATGATTATCAGATTATATTAACAATTCTGTAACTCTTTCAGAATTCCAAACCCTACTGAAAACATGAATTTTTTACTGTATCATAGAAGACTTACCCATTCTGCAATTTGTCACACAAAGCTCAATATCACTGCAATTTTGATCTTCACTTCAATGACTTTGATGACTATGGAAGCTTCAAACTTAAGCAATGAATTATATGGCTTCAATAAAATTAGTTTTTCGCATTGAATTCTACTGAAGTGGCCACACGCTCTGCAATCAATTCACCTGGTTTGAAACTCACAAATTAACGGTTCACTGATGACCACTTTGAGAATTTTAAATTTGGACCACATATCTTCAACAACATCTCCTTTATCAGGTGGCTCTCATTACTTCACGAAAACAAATATTTATTTGGGACATGTGTCAGCTGTTAGACACCTAGATTTGCACCCTTACCCAAGCTCTTGTAGTCTTTGTAATCCAGTGTAACATGGGAATCGTCTCAAGGTTGTGGGACCTTTTTCTAACCGAGTCAAGACCTCTAGATTATAGGCTAGTTCCTCTTGATATGTCACCCAAATTTTCTTTTTGACATAAAAGTAAAATTTTAAAGGAAAAGGTAGAGAAGGAATGCATGAAAGGAAAATAAATGAAAGAAAATTATCCTACTAGGTGATACACCGAAGGTAACTTGAATCATAACACATTGACCAATCTCAACATGAAACCTTGGAACAAATATAACACAAATTCCTAGATAGGCTTGCATAAATATTTCATAGAGAGGCCTGAGATAAATAGAGGCTATTCAGGGAACAAAGTAATTTCACAAACAATAGAATATTCACTATTAGTAGACACTGATTATGACTTGCAAAAAAACATCCACTTTTGCAATTCAGCACAGGAATGAGACAAAATGATAGGGGACTATAGAATATCCACAAACTCATCTGAATCAAATCATCCACAGTAGTACACGCTACTACAAAAATAAAAAGGGCTCAGGGGCTCCAATGTTTCTCTAAAAATCATTCAATATATTCTAATTCAGTAAGAGAAATTCAAAGAAACCCCAGGGACAGAAAAGATGTCACAAAAAGATTTTGTAATATCTGAATATCAATGAAAGATTACAAACTATAGAAATCAAAGGGCAGAAAGAATGCCATGAATAACTTCTAAGCCAGGAAAACTCTGAGCTCTAAAAGCTCTCAAAACTAATATATATACTCCCTAGCACGCAGGCTTGGAGTCAATCCGATCCTGTTAGGGTTACAATTGAGTGCAATAGAATATTTAGAAAAACCCTAACACCGCTAAACTTGCTTATAAATTCAGCGTAAAAATATCTTTGATCGATCAGATATATCTTTGAAATCTTTCCTACCACCATCAATTTTTCTTCTGCGAAGTTGGCCGATTCATCTACTTCTTTGCAAGTTGGTTCTGTCATAACTTCTGAGATCAGATATTTGAATTTTCTTTGAATATTTAAATCCTAACAGTCGTAGGTGGCGTGGATATCTGTATTGATGGCTGAGATTCCAATCAATTTATACTTTAAAATGTGTCCACTGGATCACCTTATTTACCTGGGCAATGCCTCATAACCTCAGGTTAATCCTCTCTTTGTCGCTAAGTCTCCCAACCTTTCCGCTAACCCTGGCTTTATCACAAGATCAAGTGACAAGCGTTAGACATTCTTTAAATTGGACGGTGGTCGCCAAGTCTCTGGACCTTGATAGAATATTCCCTTTGATTACAAGACCACCCAACTAAAAGGTCACAACTGAACTCATCTCCGAACTTAAGTCACACCTGGAGGTAGGAATTACACTGAGTCACGTGATCTCTAAACCCTTTGCTAACTCTAGGTTATATTAAGAGATTACCCGACTCCCCTCCGATCGACATTTGATCCAACGATCATCGCTGAGTCTCCTGATCAAAATGGAATATGATTTTCTTTCATGAGATCATGAGACTAGCGAGAGTCTCCGGGTCGCCAGATGATTTGGAATATTCTATTTTTATCATGCGATTTAGAGACTTAATGCAAAGTATAAATGCGCACATGGGAATTTGAAGAACTTAAGTCACCCAAAAGGTAATAAGGAAACATAACAAGTCTCGGGTAACTAGGGCTTATCAAATACACTGGTCCTTCAACACTTAGGTTATTTTGCATGAACAAGATTAAAACATAAATTGAAGAGACTGTATAGAACATAACCAAGACCAGTAAAAATTAAGGTCTTTCCTATAGTCTTGGCTCAACCCTCATGGGAGCCTCATTTTACTCCACCTGTAACCAAAATTTTTATCATGGGAAAATTTTGTGTAACATCAGCACGACTTGATCACTTAAATGATAGATCTCGTGCATCTTCTCCATAAGTCATCAAGTCAGCCCTCCGATCTTTCTTAACTCGACCACAAGTTACTTTACCCTGAATTTACTAATTGTGAATGCAACTTATCAGCCAAGACATGTGTCAACACCGCTTAATGGCTTAGATGCTAGATCTTCCACATCTTTCATTTAAGTTATTACGTGGACCGTCTGATCTTTCTGAAACTACATCTTCTTTAACTCATCTCTGCGCTGTACATGGCCCACCTTCTGCCATGTGTCACCATGAATTAATCGCTTATCCTTTAGATGTTGATCACTTTGCCTTTAAGCGATTAATTCAACCATCAGATCATTTTGCACTTTCTCTGCATTTAATTCCTTCTTTACGACCTCAGCCAGACCCACTACGACACATGGCGTCATGACTTAATTGCTAAAATGATAGATCACGTTCACTTTGTTGTTAAGCGATCAAGTTAGCCGTTAGATCTTCTTTGGATTGTCAACCTTTTAACCTACGATCACCTTTACAGATAATGGAATACACGTCATCATCAGGCCACATGACATTACAGTTTAATGACTTACCAGATAGATCTTGCACATCTTTGGGATAAGAAATTAAGTCATCCGTTGGATAAAAAGGAATATGTCTGCACTTTAATCAACAACCATTCACAATACTCAGGCCTGGCAATTTCCAGGTGTCACCACCGCTTAATGGCTTATACATTAGATCTCGTGCATCTTTTCCATAAGCGATCAAGTCAACCATCAGATCTTTCTGTGCTTTAATCTTCATCAAACTGCCTGCAATAGGGCCCATGTCACTCTAGAGACATGCATTTCTTAGACTTAATTGCTTATAAGATAGATGTCGATCATTTTGAGATTAAGCAATTAAGTCAACTGTCCGATGAAATAGGATCAACTCACTGTTTAAATGAAGCCTTTTCTGACTACTGGACCCACCAAAGACACGCAGCACTACCGCTTAATGACTTATAAGATAGATGTCATGCACTTTGGGATTAAGCCATTAAGTGGGCCATGAGATCAAAACACATTAGCCCGACAGATAATGGTTTAATAAAGTATTTGCAAACTTTAGACTTAGGGATTAATAAAGGACCATGGTGTTAGGAAAGTTACACACTATTAAATGCTAACAAACTTAAAAGAACACATGCAAGATACATGACTTAAGTGGCAAAAAGGTAATGCAGAATTAGAAATCACTTTGACGCTTAGGGTTTTAGGACCAAATTTTTCATTTAGAAGCATGGAAGCAAGGGTTTCAATAATTTATATAAGACCCTTTTGCCAACATATAAGACCCTTTCACCAACATAGACCAAGGACTCATTGTTTTGAAATTTTTTAACCAGACCTAACACGTTACGCAAAAGAAAGACAAGTATGTACAAATTTATTGTAGATTTTGAAGAAACTTTTTAAATTTTTAGGATTTTTTGAGATATTTGATTTTTTTTGTGATGATCATTTTTCAGGACTTTTTACGATTTTTAGGATTTTTTCATGACTTATGTTTTTAGGGATTTTTTCATGACTTTTTATGTTTTTTAGGGATATTTTTAGCATCATATTTGATTTTTTTTAAATTTTTTCAGGATCATGTTTAATTTTTAGAGATTTGTTTTAGGACATTATTTGATTTTTTAGAATTTTTTAAGCATCTTATTTGGATTTTTAGGATTTTTTCAGGTCATTAAGATATTTACAGGTTGTTATCTCCAGTCTGATAGTTGAAGAATCTCATGAATAAACCACGTTCAAGGTCGTGTCCCCAGTTCAAATTCAAATTCAAAGTCAGTCAATGCCAGGAATCTGCCCCCAGACAGAAGATATACTATGTATAAAGGCCAAAGAGACATACAAACTGGGTGTACCAAGGAAAAGACAAAGGAAATTAACCAGTTATAGGCCATAAAGGGGCACTAGGGTCAATTCAAAGTAAGATATGATCAGGAAATGACATCAAATACCAGGTGGAATCAGGATAGACATTGGAGCAACAAATTATTACGTGTGGTGCTTGTTTGCCAGGTTTTCACCACCGTACTTGCCCAAAGCGCCTGTTTAACAGGTTTTCACTTGTGGACGAGATTTTTGTCTTTATTTCTATTTTTGCGTGCCAAAATGCCTGTTTACCAGGTTTTCATTAAGGCAACCATTTTTTCTCTTTTTCTCTTTTTTTTGCTTTTTTCTCTCTTTTTTTTTTTTGCTTTTTTCAGAAACTTTTGCAATTTTTTTGTATTTTTTCAGAAATTTTTGCAATTTTTTTTGTATTTTTTTTGGATCATGCATAATTTATAGAGGTGCATGTTGTTCAGTGCTTCTGACAATGGTTCTCCCTCCAGTGTTACATGATTATATACTTCGGACCCATATGCTGCTGTGACTATATAGGGGCCTTCCCAGTTTGGTTCAAATTTCCTAGGATTTTCTCTATGTAGATGGGTTTTGTAATTCATTTTTAAGACCAAATCTCCAATCTCAAAATATTAGGCTCAAAATTTCTTGTTGTAGCTCTGTTTGAGACAATTTTGATATGCTTGCAAGTGGACCAAGGTGGTTTGTCTTTGCTCATCTAGCATTTCAAGCTCATGCAACCTAGAAACTCTATACTGCTCATCATTAATAATGCCTTGCAAAGATACTCTCAGTGATAGAATTTCAACTTCAAGAGCTAAGATGGCCTCAACACCATAGACAAGAGAGTATGTAGTGGCACCAGTGGGGGAGCGAATGCTATGTTGGAGATTTGCTTCTGTGCAAATAATTGATTGTATGTTTTGTTAGCAAGTTGAATCTTAGAGGACATATGACTATTTTTGTGTTTTCATCATGGCAACAAAGTCATACTAATTTTCTGTCAAAGATAACTCAGAAGGAAAAATGACTAAGTATGGAAATAGGACAGATAGAGATATTCAGTGATCAGCACATCAGCGCATGTGCGAGAGATCGAATCAAAGTATGCACATTTAGATATATGTTCTATGGGATGTCTACATACTAATTCCAGACACGCATGGTATGACATGATAGTACAAAGAAGTTACAGATAGATCAGTACACCAGCAGTCTAGAAGACAGAGCATGAAATCTGACTAGTGTTTTGATCAGCATGAGTTATTTTGTTATGTAATGGCTAAGCACCTTTGATTATATGTTTGTAATGATGTAGTTAGTATTTTTGTAAACATGCTTAAGCCAACTTGTTTGGAAGCATTGTGTATTATGTTTTAGGGCTGACTAGAGTCTTGTTTTGGGTCGCGCCTATTCGGATATGAACATATACTTATGCAATGTAAAGTTATGTTACAAGTGTCAAATTATTATGTAAGAGAAAGATATAGAAGAGCAATATGATGAAGTCAGTATATGATAAATCTCTTTAAGACAACAGTGTCAACACAATAGTTCACTTTTGATATAGTGTATATCAACTATCAGAAGGTTGTAGCCTTCATCTTATTGGGGAGTGAGCCTAGGTAGTGAGTCATATACCTTTAACATGGTTTTGTAAAAGACTCCTAACAGGGTCAGAACTTTAACCAGGTCATTGTACTTGCATTGTAAATACTGCTCCTAATAAGGCAAAGGAACTTTAATAGGTTCATCATACTAGTGCAATATTTGTGGGTACTAATTCCCACCGGGGTTTTCCTCTGATCAAGGTTTCCCCGTAATCATATCATGTGTTATGAGTTCTTATGTTGAGATTCATTAAATGAATGTTTGATTTATGTATAAGTTGCTGAAAATTATTATATAAACAAACACTGATTAACCCCCCCTCTCAGTGTTTCTGACAATTGGTATCAGAGCTCTGGTCCTCTGAAAGAAATTTTAACCACTTGAGGAGATCATGGACTCAGCAGAAGCAAAACATTTGAAAAAGAATCTTGAAGCAGCTCTTGAAGATATTGATAGATCCAAAAAAGAAAATGAAGAACATAGACTAAAAGTTGATGGCTCACAAATGCTTATCAAGAAATTAAGAAAAGATTTGAAAGATTGTTCTACAAGTGATTTAGTGAAAATGATCAAAAAACTCAATGAAGAGAATATGTCTCAGAAAGATAAAATTGAAAATCTAGATGAACAACTAACAGACAGTCAAATTTCTATTGAAGAAAAGATCAAATAAAGCAAACAACTAGATGATGAACTCTTGAAAGAAAACATGAAAGTCCTAGAATTGGAAAACATAAAGAAGAAGTTGGAATCTGAATTAATAGAAGCAAAAGATAAGATTGATAAACTCCACACAAGTTCTGATTCACTTCAAACTTAGCTTATTGCACAAAAGAAAAAAGGTGACACTACTGGTCTTGGATACAGTATAGCACAAATTGAAATCAATTCATTACAAGAAAGAAAGAAAGCACATGAAGCATCTTCAGAAGCAAAGAAAGTTGAAAATGTTGCAGAGATTAAAACAGATCCACCTAAAGGGGAAATCAAGCAAGT
>MU227297.1:2764813-2781831 GCA_018584345.1 Thuja plicata
TAACAAACTTCAAATCACATTTTACAAGCCTAGTAGACTCAGCTACTAAAATTGTAGAAGATGAATACAAAAAGGAGAGACTGAATGAATTGGTAAAGAACTTTACCTTAGACTTAAACTCTTTAAAGTTTGGGCAATCCATATTGAAAGAATTGGCAGCCAAGGGAAAGAAAGTCATAGCAAACTACATGGACAGAGTGAAGTTCACCTCTGTACACATCAAGAAGATAGAAGAGGATGAGATAATGGTGGACACTATCAGAAAATCAGTTGAGACATCTACCCAAGACATGAACATATGTAACAATGTCTATCAAGGTCAGCTAGACAAAATTGAAAAGGCTAAGTTGGAAATCAACAAGATAAGAGTAAGAAAAACTCAGTTGAGAAATGCACTTGCACCCTCTCTAGCAGTCCTAAATGAGAACATAAAATAGATTGATGTTACCATTGTGATATATGATCAAGGTCCTTGCATGGATCTAATAAAAATGGAGAATTTGACATATGCCTTATGCGTGCATCTACAGACAGTTGATGTAATGAAAGTATTCTGGCAGAAAGAGATCCAATCTCTTCAGATTGTGTACCCTGAAGTCTACATGGAGTAAGTATCTTGAGACTCACAAGTTTTTGTACACCTTTGTCATTAATATCAAAGGGGGAGTAATAGAGAATTTGTATATATGGAGAGCAGTATGTATATATGTAAAAGATGTTATGATATACAGTTATTTTTTTTGTGTTAAGTCATTTTGGGAAACTTGGCCACATTCCTTTGTTGCCATAAATGACAAAGGGGGAGATTGTTGGCAAGTTGACTCCTAGAGGACATATGAATATTTTTGTGTTGTCATCATGGCAACAAAGTCATACTAAGTTTCTATCAAAGATAACTCAGAAGGAAAAATGACTAAGTATGAAAACAGGGCAGACAAAGATATTTAGCGATCAACACATCAGCGCACGTGCGAGAGATGGAATTGGAGTATGCGTGTTTAGATATATGTTCTATGGGATATCTACATACTAAGTCTAGACACACATGGTATGACATGATAGTACATAGAAGTTATAGACAGATCAGTACACCAGCAGTCCAGAAGACAGAGCATGAAAGTTGACTAGTGTTTTGATCAACGTGAGTTATTTTGTTATGTAATGGCTAAGCACCTTTGATTATATGTTTTTAATGATGTAATTAGTATTTTTTTAAACATGCTTAAGCCAAATTGTTCGGAAGCGTTGTGTATTATGTTTTAGGGTCGACTAGAGTCTTGTTTTGGGTCGCGCGTATTCATATATGAACATATAAGTATGCAATGTAAAGTTATGTTACAAGTGTTGAATTATTATGTAAGAGGAAGTTATAGAAGAGTAGTATGATGAAGTTAGTATATGATAAATCTCTTTAAGAGTGTAAGAGCATTCATGCATACACAGAACTGATCAAACAACAATGTCATCACAGTAGTTCACTTTTGATATAGTGTATATCAACTATCAGAAGGTTGTAGCCTTCATATTATTGGGAAGTGAGCCATATACCTTTAACAGGGTTTTGTAAAAGACTCCTAATAGGGTCAGACCTTTAACCAGTTCATTATACTTTCATTGTAAAGACTGCTCCTAATAGGGCAAAGGAACTTTAACAGGTTCATCATACTAGTGCAATATTTGTGGGTACTAATTCCCACCGGGGTTTTCCTCTGATCAAGGTTTCCCCGTAATCATATCATGTGTTATGAGTTCTTATGTTAAGCTTCATTAAATGAATGTTTGATTTATGTATAAGTTTCTGAAAATTATTATATAGACAAACACTGATTCACCCCCCCCTCTCAGTGTTTCTAACATGTTTGTCATTGATGACAACATATAGTATACATCAGTGAACTGTATTCCATTTTTAGTATAGACATATGAAAGCCTTTCATGGTTGTTTTTATGTTTCAGACATAGTTACTACACCATGTACATTCGCGTAGAGTCAGATATGCAGTTTTAGTTGAGTTATATTAATCTGTTGTGGCAGTTACAGTTTCTGGAGATTATCTGTTAAGAGCTGACATAATTACATTATTTCTTGAGTTGCGCCTATCTTCGGGATATGCATGTTTGTATTCATGTTTAGTTATGAGAATGATAATTATCTAAAGGTGCTAAACATGTTCTAACTGAAGCAGGATGATCGAGTCAATTTATTAGAGAAGACTATGTGAAGCGTCACGCCCATTTAGTTTGAGTTGCCTAGTTCTAATCAGGTTGCATGCTTGATTTGGCTTACTAAAGAAGTATTAAAGGGAATCCTAAAGTTGACTAAGATCACATCTTTTGGGGAAGATACTTATAGTAGTTCATTTGATGAATGCTAAGTGTGAAAGATAAGAGAAGAGATAGGAAAAGTATAGAACATAATGTCTGTTGTTTTGGGATAGTAAAGACATTTCATTAATCAAGAAAAGATCTATGTGAAGAAGTGAAAGCATACAATACACTGGAACTGATCAAGACAATAGGTCTACTCAAATAGTTCATTTATCAGATATAGTGCAAATCTATTTTATTGAAGGTTGTAGCCTTCATCATTTTAGTACTGAGCTTTTTGAACAGTGAGTCCTCACCCCTAACAGGGTTATTTGTAAAAGACTCCTAATAGGGTCCGACCCTTAACCAGGTCACTGTACTTATTGCATTGTAAAGATAAAATCCTAATAGGGTTGTAATATCTTCTAATAGGGATTATTATACTCAAGTATAGTTCTTTGTGGGTGATAATTCCCACCGGGGTTTTTACCTATTTGGTTTCCCCGTAACCAAAATTGTTCTATTTTATCTTGTGTTATCTGAATGTGTTAATGCTGAAATGTTATTCTGTAATTAATTATAGAAAATAATTAAACTAGCTGATAATTGATTAACCCCCCTCTCAGTTATCCCTTGGGACTATTCCAACAATTGGTATCAGAGCCAAGTGCCTTGGAGAGAAAGCCTAACAGCTTAAGGTAGATCACATGGCGTACTTCAGGAAAGAGAGTCCTAAGTTTGATGGAGAGAACTATCTTGACTGGAAGAACAAAATGATAACACATATTCAGTGCGTTGGTTTTGAGATCTATGAGATTGCTACTCATGAAATTGATGTTCCCACCTTGAAAGACCTTGTAGAAGAAGACTCTACAAATAAAAAAAAAGAAGTATTCACTCAAAATGTAATTGCCAAGGATGCCCTAATCAGTGCCCTATCTGATAGTGAATTTTCTGAGATCAAGAAGGCAAAAAAATCATATTCAATATGTAAGTACTTAGAAGATATGTTTGAAGGAATCATCCAAGAAAAGAATGCACACAAAAAGGTATGGAAGAAAAGATACAATAATTTCAAGATGCTAACTGAAGAGAACATCAGAGCTTACAATCAAAGGATTAATGAAGCAGTATCAGGTATCAGGAACAATGGTGGAGAAATTTTAGAGGATGATATAATGGACAAACTGATGGCCACATTGACAATAGATTATGAAAGAAAGATTAAAATTTTGGATTAAACCATGCAATTCTCAAAGGACTTCAAAAGAGAAACCTTGATCAGCAAAATATTTGCATTTGAGATATCAAGATTGAAGACAAAACCTAAAATGGAAACAACCTTCAAAGCCTCAGTACATGGTAAGAAATATTTTAGCTGCACTAATAATAATGAGAAGGAAGAAGTTGATAATGAACTAGAAGAAATCATTGTTATGATTGCTAAGAAGGAAACAAAAGGTAAAGGGAAATATGAAGGACAACTACCATTCAAATGTTTTTCATGCAACAAAGTTGGCCACTTTTCATCCAAGTGTCCTACAAGAATCAAGAAGTTCAGATAAGATTACAAGCCCAAATACACTAAGGAATGCTATCATGCTGAAGATGGTGTAACTGATGATGATTTAGGAGAAGATGAAATAGGATTTGTTTCCATTAAATACATTGAGAAAATGCTTGAGGAGAAGGACATTGAAGATGAAAAAGAAGCACAAGAGTTAGCATTAGTTTCCAAAGAAGACATCAGAACAGTCTGGATCATAGACAACGAGTGTTCACATCACATGATAGGTGACAAAGAAAGATTTGTACATCTAGATAAGTACAAAGGTGGCATGGTTAGATTTGGAGATAACACTCCTAAACCTATGATAGGCAGAGGATCTATCACCTTAGATGGAAAGAACAAAACATATGGTGTTCTTTATGTTGATGGTTTACATCACAAACTTCTAAGTGTTGGAAAATTTATTGTCAAAGGATATCAGTTGGAATTCAAAGACAACAAGTACATCATTAACAACAAATAATGAGACATGATTGCATCAGGCTCAAAAACCAAAGGTAATGTCTTTCAGCTTAACTCTGAAGTTAGTTTTTTGTTGCAAAAGTGGATGACAGTTGGTTATGGCACAAGAGACTTTGTCATATCAATTTTGACAACATAGTAAAGATAAGTAATGTAAAGGTAGTAAGAGAGCTTCCAAGTATATCAAGACTAGTTGATACCATGTGCAGGGAATGTGTGACGGGAAAGCATGTAAGGAGTTCATTCAGAATCAAAAAGAACTCAACAGAGAAAAAATTAGATCTGATACATACAGACCTATGTGGACCTACTCAAACAAGATCATACGATGGAGAAAGGTATTTTATTTTGTTTTTTGATGATTTCTCAAGAATGATGTGGGTTGCGTTCTTCAAAGACAAATCTAAAGATTTTGAGAAGTTCAAAGTATTCAAAGCTAAGGTTGAAAATGAATCTAGATTGAAGATAAAATGTTTGAGATCAGATAGAGGAAGAGAATTCACCTCTGACCAGTTTTATGATTGCTGTGAAGAACATGGAATCAAAAGACAGTTAAGTGCACCTAGAACCCCTTAGTAGAATGGGATAGTAGAAAGAAGGAACATGATAATAATTGACACAGTGTGCACTATCATGATTGAAGGAAAGGTTTCTCATACCTATTGGAGAGATGCGGTCAATACACTAGTCTATACTATCAATAGAATCCAATTAAGGCCAGGTGCATACAAGACACCTTATGAAATTTGGTTTGGTAGTATACCCACTGTAAAATACTTCACAATCTTTGGAAGCAAGTGCTACATCAAGAGAGATGATAATATTGGCAAGTTTGATGCTAGAAGTGATGAAGGTATTTTTCTTGGTTACTCTACTAAAAGCAAAGCCTATAGATGTTTTAATCTAAGATTGAAGAAAATCATTGAAAGTACTCATGTGAAGATTGATTAGAAGTTTATGATTCAAGAAAGATACTATGAATGTGCTCCCATGATTGAAGATGAACCCAGACCTATTAGTAAGGACACAATTATTGAAGAAATGTTTGACTGTATTGATGTTTCATGCAACAATCCTGAACCAAGTCAAGAAGAATCACAAATTACAGATGAGAGTGTCACTCCTAAAAACTCAAAATACACATCCAAATACCACTCTAAGGAAGACATCGTTAGAGATCAGAGCACTAAAGTCTTGACAAGATCCAGAGCAAAAGGTTCAATCGTTGATGAAGAGGTATGCTTACTTTCTCAGATTGAACCCTTAAGTGTTGAAGATGTGTGCAATGATTCAGATTGGGAAAGTGCTATGCAAGAAGAATTGGATCAGATAATCAAGAATGATACATGGGAATTGGTCCCTAGACCTCGTGACAAGAATGTGATTGGAACAAAGTGGATATTCATGAATAAGATGAATGAAGAAGGTACAGTGGTAAAAAGAAAGAAAGACTGGTATGTAAAGGATATGTGTAGAGAGAAGGAATAGACTACACTGATAGATTTTCCCCTATGAGTAGACTGGAAGCTATCAAGTTGTTTCTAGCCTATGCAACATTCAAGAACTTTAAAGTATATCAAATGGATGTCAAGTCAGCTTTTCTGAATGATGACTTGAAGGAAGAAGTTTACATAGAACAACCTGAAGGGTTTAATCTATCAGACAAACCAGACATGGTATGCAGACTAAAGAAAGCACTTTATGGAATTAAATAGGCCCCAAGAGCATGGTATGAGATACTTGATGGTTAGTTAACAAAGATAGGATTTAGAAAAGGAGTAGCAGATTGTAACTTATTCATAAGAGAGATAGATGAAGGATTACTATTTGTTGCTATTTTTGTTGATGACATTATCTTTGGAGGTAATGACAAGCTTAGTGAAGAATTTTCCAAAGAGATGAAAAGTGAGTTTGAAATGAGCATGATTGGACCTATCAAATATTTTTTGGGATTGAATGTAAAACAAATAGACAAAGGCATATTTATAAATCAGTCTAAGTATGTGAATGAAATATTGAAGACTTTCAAAATGGAAGATTGCAAACTAGTAAGCACCCCCATGATAATAGGAAGCAAGCTTTCTAAAGATGACAATTCCATAGCAGTTGACAAGACACTATACAAGTCTATGATTGGAAAAATCATATATCTTACTCAATCTAGACTAGATATTTCCAATGTAGTTGGCATTGTTGGAAGATTTGCACCTGAACCTAAAAAAAATCACCTAATGGTAATAAAAAGAATATTTAGATACTTAAAGGGGACTATAGACTATGGTTTATGGTATCCTAACTTAGAAAATATACAACTTCATGTATATACAGATGCATATTGGGTAGGTTGTGTTGATGACAAGAAGAGTACCTCAGGAGGAGAAGTATTTCTTGGAGATAGGTTGGTTACTTGGACAAGCAAGAAGCAAAACTGTATCTCTTAGTCGACAACAAACGTAGAGTATGTTGCAGTAGCACTAAATTATTCAACAATGATTTGGATAGAACAGATGATTAAAGACTTTGGTATTTAGATTGATTATCCTATTGTTATTCACTGTGATAACACTAGCACTATCAATATGTTAAAGAACCTTGTGATGCACGCAAAGACAAAACACATTGAAATCAAATACCACTTTCTAAGAGAAAAAGTTACAGATAGAGAAGTAAAGCTAGATTATGTGAGCACTAAAGAACAGTTAGAAAATATTTTTACAAAGACTTTATCAAAAGATACTTTTGAGTATCTCAAGGAGAAGCTGGGAGTAATTCCCTTTCCTGAGTTTGATTAGAATTTGCAGCAAAGAACATCAGTCCTTGGTGACTGATGAATGGCTGACTAATCTACTTCTGGAGTGGTACTTGTGCTTCATGATGTTTGACACCATTTGCCATTGATGTCAAAGGGAGAGTATTAGTAAGGGGGAGCATATACTTTGGGGGAGTATAGAGTCATGAAAATAAAAACATAGTCAGAAGAGCAGTAGCAGTAAAGAGGAACCCTTGATGAGGATATTGAGAAGATTGTAAAAATAAGGAGGATACTTTGGATTGATGGTATTTTTCATATCATATGTTGCCATCAATGTCAAAGGGGGAGATTGTTGGAAATTTTCTTATGTGCAAATAATTGACTGTATGTTTGTCATTGATGACAACATATAGTATACATCAGTTAACTGTATTCAATTTTCAGTATAGACCTATGAAAGCCTTGCGTGGTTTTTTTTATGTTTCAGACATAGTTACTACACCATGTACATTCATGCAGAGTCAGATATGTAGTTTCAGTTGAGTTATGTTAATCTGTTGTGGTAGTTATAGTTTTTGGAGATTATCTATTAAGAGCTGACATAATTACATTATTTCTTGAGTTGTGCCTATCTTTAGGATATGCGTGTTTGTATTCATGTTTAGTTATGAGTTAAGGATAATTATCTAAAGGCGCTAAATGTATTCTAACTAAAGTGGGATGATTGGGTCAATTTGGTAGAGCCAACTATGTGAAGCATCACATCCATTCAGTTTGAGTTGCATGGTTCTAATTAGGTTGCATGCTTGATTTGGCCAACTAAATAAGTATTGAAGGGACTCCTAAAGCTGAATAAGATTACATCTTTTGGGGAAGATACCTATAGTAGTTCATTTGATGAACGCTAAGTGTGAATGATAAGAGAAGAGACAAAAAAAGTACAGAACAAAATGTCCATTGTTTTGGGATAGTAAAGACATTTCATTCATCAAGAAAAGATCTATGTGAAGAAGTGAAAGCATACAATACACTAGAACTGATCAAGATAGAAGGTCTACTCAAACAGTTCATTTATCAGATATAGTGCATATCTATTTTACTGAAGGTTGCAGCCTTCATCATTTTAGTAGTGAGATTTTTGGACAGTGAGTCCTCACCCCTAACAGGGTTATTTGTAAAATAATCCTAACAGGGTCTGACCCTTAACCAAGTCATTGTACTTATTACATTGTAAAGATCAACTCCTAATAGGGTTGTAAGATCTTCTAACAAGGATTATTATACTCAAATACAGTTCTTTGTGGGTGCTAATTCCCACCGGGCTTTTTACCTATTTGGTTTCCCCGTAACCAAAATTGTTGTGTTCTATCTTGTGTTATCTGAATGTGTTAATGATTAAATGTTATTCTATAATTAATTGGAGAAAAGAATTAAACTAGCTCATAATTGATTCACCCCCCCTCTCAATTATCCCTTGGGACTATTCCAACATGCTAGTTCTATAGGTCCAAATAGCTAGATTTAGTTGCAGGTGCCAATCTCATCCAACATCATTGATAGTCTTTTTGTAGGATCTTGATTATTGTTTTATTAGATACCTCTGCTTGACTGTTGGCTTGTGGATAGTAAATGTTGGAAAATCCATGATGGATTTTGAACTTCTCACAAAGCTTTGTAACATATTTATTTTGAAATGGGATACCATGATAAGCAATGATAGCTAAAGGAACTCCATAGTGGAAAATTCTATAATTTAGAATGAATTTTGAAACTTGCTTGCCTGTGATATATGTCATAGGGATAGCCTCCACCCATTTGGTAAAATACTCAATGGCTATTATGATATACTTGTGTTCATTAGAAGATAAAGGTGTAATCTTCCCTACAAGATCAAATGCCCATTGAGAAAAGGGCCGTGGAGAAACAACTGGTTATAGATCCTGTACTGGGCATGAATCAAATTTCCATGGATCTGGCATTTATAACATTTTTTAGCAAACTTGTGCACATCTTTCTCCATTGTGGGCCATTAATTTCCATCTCTTACCAACTTCTTAGCAAGACTTAAACCATTAAAATTTCCTCCATAAATACCATCATGGACCTCATGTAAATCATTTTCACCCTCTTGTGAATCGAGGCATCTGAGGAGGGTTTGGTCAAAGGCTCTCCTATAGAGGGTATCAACAATGATGACATAGCGGGAGGCTTGATGGATAAGAGCTCGATATTTGTTTTTAGACAGGGAAGGAGGTAAGATCTGGGCATGTAGGTAATCATAAACATCTTGGTACCAAGGGGAATTGGGACCAACAATATCACACACGATCTCAAATTGTGGAATATTAAATGCAAGAAGAAACAATTGATCGACGAGAAATTTGCATCATTCTTCATTGTTTGGCATGTCAATCATAGAGACGATAGTAGCCATAGCATCTTCCTATTTATTGTGTACCTGGGGAAGTTGCCAAAAGCTTATTGTAAACAATTGATCCTTTAGAAAATCAGCCAATTGTTTGTAAGGTACTAACTTTTCATCTTTTGTTTCATAGTGATGAGTTATTTTTTGGGTGACTAATTGGGAGTTGCCATATAATTTGAGATGCTGGATTTTCCATTGAATAACAAGCTTGAGTCCAGTGACAAGGGCTTCATATTCGGTGATGTTGTTGGTGCATTTAAATGCGATTCTAGAGGATTTTGGTATTACATCACCTTGTGGAGTGATAAACATGTTGCCTTCCCCTGATCCATGTCTAGTGTGTGAGCCGTCAAAATAAAGTTTCCATTCATTAGAGTCAATGAATGTGAAAATAGACTCATCTGGAAATTCTAAAAGCAGTGGGTGATCATCTAGAATTGGCACTTCTATAATTTGATCTACTACCACCTGGCCTTTAATTTATTTTTGGTCTACATACTCAATGTCAAATTCACTTAGGAGCATGACCCAATTGGATAGGCGGCCTGTGAGAGATGATTTTCTTAAAATATCCTTCAATGGGTCAATCTGGGACATGAGCATAGTTTTTTGATGTAGCATGTAATGTCCTAATTTTTGTGTTGTAAAAACCACAGCAGGACAGGCCCGTTCAATGAGTGAATAATTCAATTCATATCCACCCAGTGTTCTACTTATATAATAGACAGCTCTTTCTCTTCCTTTTTCATCATGCTATGTGAGAAGATCACCCAATGCAGTTTCTGTAGTTGAAATATACAAGATGAATGGCTTGCCTGGAATGGGAGCCATTAGAATTGGAGGATTTAGTAGATATTCTTTCAATTATTGGAAATATTTCTCACATTTTTCATTCCATTAAAAATTCACACCTTTATGCAATAGATTTTGGAAGGACTGGCACTTATCTGCGAGTTGTAATTTCCCTTGTAGACTTCTTAGCTGTTTTAGAGTATTTGGAGGGGGCATCTCTAAAATAGCTTGCGACTTTTCAGGATCCACTTAAATACCTCTTTGAGAAATAATATACCATAGGATTTTTCTAGAAACCACTCCAAAAACAAACTTTTTTGGATTTAGGTGAAGCTTATATCCTTCCATTCGCTCAAATATTTTGGCTAGAATGCTTAAATGATATTTTATGGTAGTAGAATTGAAGAGTAGGCCATCAACATAATCTTCCATCAAGATATGCATGAATTCATGAAAGATTATGGTCATTTCTTGTTGATATGTTGCTCCGAAATTCTTGAGGCCAAAGGGCATAACATTCTAACAATAAGTTCCCCAAGGACATGTGAAGACTATCTTTGGTTGATCTTCAAGAGTAATGTGGATTTGATTGTAACTAGAGAAACCATCCATCAGTGATAACATATCGTATCCTGTACTCATGTCGACAATGATGTCGATATTAGGTAAAGGAAAATCATCTTTAGGGCATGCTTTATTGAGATCACGGAAATCAGTACATATCCTTATGCCCCAAGTCTGTTTGCTGATAGGTACCATATTGGAAATCTAGTTTGCATAATCTATGGGTCTGATAAAACCAGTATCCAGTAACTTCTTCAATTCTTCTTTTACCAATAGAGCTACTTGGGGATGCATTTTCCTTAATCTCTATTTTTCTTGTTTCATACCTAGCTTCAAAGATAGGTGGTGAAGAACTAATTTAGGATCCAGACCAGGCATATCAGTGTAGGACCAATTAAATTAATCTATCTCTCAAGAAAGAAGCTGAAAAATTCTTCCTTCTCTTCTTGTGATAGTGATGCTGCAAAGTGTATGATTTTTGGGTTGTTCGGCGTTCCCAAGTTGATTTCCTTGGTCATTTTAATTAGCAATGTTGACTTCTCCTTCAGAGGGGGTATGCCCAATCTTCCATCCTTGGGCACATCAAAGAGGTTTTCACCCTCAGATACATCCTTTATTTTTACTTTTGTATGGTCAATTGGCACCTTTCTATTTTCACCAGAGGACCTATTCTTTTCATTTTTTCCTTTTTTAATTTTATCATTTTAATTTTTTGAATCAAAGATGTAGTTGACTCCCCAAAATATGTTGTAGCAATGAGGTCAATAGAGAACCTTTCTTTATGATCACTAGATGGCATGCCTTCTTGGAGCTCAAAGAATTCCTCTATTGCTTCATCATTTTTGAAGCAATCTAAGCTCAGTGATCCATGTCCATCCCAATCAATAGGTTCAGGGTAAAATAGCGGGATTTCATCTTTGGTAGTGCAATTTTTTTTCAAGCTAGGGGTAAGGGAAAATATGTAAAGATCAATTTCATCAGAGTCAGAGGATTTTTGCACAGAAGGTTTAGGACTAGGATCCCAGAAAATTGTAGCCCAGGGATCAGGACAGGTTATTGGAGGAGGTGTTTTGTCAACATGTTTATCTTTGATTGGTGGGCCATCAGATTGAAGGAATACATGGTCAAGCTCATAAGAAGTAGAGGAATATGAAGTCCATTCACACACATTATAATCGATAGTTTCAAAATGGGGAACCTCAGATGCCTTGTCATCATCCAAAGCATCCATATTTTTACATGAGGCCACTTTAGTATTCGCAGAGCCAATTTACAATGGTTTAAATCCAATTCCCAAATGAGGAGGATGGCCTTTTGTAGAAAGAGTTTCAACAATCCCTTGCTTTTTTGCATCGAGACCACTATGGAAATCATAGCCTTTTTTCTGCATTATTGTGAACCTTGGTCCATATCTTTCAACAAGTATCTCAATGGGTTCTTGTTCTTGTTTTTTTTTATCCTCTAAAATCCAGCTAGATGCATTATCATACACATCTTCCTCATGCAAATTTCCCCAACTAGTGAATGTGGGTGAGTGCATAACTTGTAGGGTGGTCTTTGGTGGTCTTTTGCAATAATATTGGTTTTCCATAGGACTTTAGGGAGAGAGGAAGCTTACCAATGTGAAATTATTAAGCCATTGTATATTCTCCGCAACCTTTATCTTCAATTTTAATTTTTACTTTGACCATTTTGGCGAGGGTGTCTACATCAACATACTTGCAAGAATTGGTTGGGGTAGCTTCACTATTTGTAGGCACATGTTGTGCGGGACCTTCTCTCAAATTAGCACAAAATTGGAAAGTATTAGGATCACGTGGGACAGTGATCTCAGCTCCATTGTGGAAAAGTTTTAGACATTGGTGATATGTGGAGGGAACTACCTTCATGACATAGATCCATAGGCATCCTAAGATCATGTTGTAGGGTAGGTCGAGATCCAAGACTTGCAACAATATATTCTCAGTAACTGGACCAATTCTGATGGGCAATATGATGAATCCTTTGGAAGGACGTTCATCACCATCATATGATTTTATTGTGATTTTCCTGGATGGATCAATATCAATCTCTTTATAACCGAGACCAAGGACAACCTTCAAGGTACAAATGTTAAGTCCTGCTCCACTATCTATCATGACTCGCTGGATTTAACCATTATGGACAAATACCTCAAGGTGTAGGGGATCATTATGACTAAGCCAATTGAGTGGGACATCATCCTTTGAGAAGGTAACATGTTGGGATATAGAGAAGTGCCCTATCATGGCTTGAAACTGGTTAGTATCAATGTCAATTGGAACAATGGATTCTTTCAAAGCTTTGTCGAGGATTTCATTGTGCTGGGGGATGTGCGCAATAGATCAAGGATAGATATCAGAGCATGGGTTTTACCAAGCTGGTCGACAAGATTATAATCAAAAGATACTTTGGGTTTAGATGGTGCACTAGGCACAGTAATCTTGGTACGATGAGTGGTGACTTCACATTGAGAATTACTATCTCAGAAAGTCAAAGTGGGTATATGTGTATCTGACTCAAAGAAGCTATTTATGGTATAATCGTGGCCGGTCTGGGTATAGTTGACATTGGTATTTGAATTTGAATTTGACGTAGACACATTTCCCTTCTCATGATCCAACAAAGGATTTGTAAAAATGGTATGATGAGTATTGGAAGAGCCCATTGTAGGTTCTACTTCAATTACACCTTGATCAATGAGATCTTGCACTTTATATTTTAATTGATAACAAAAATTGGTTTTGTGTCCTTTGGACTAATGATAATCACACAATTTATTGTAATCCCACCAAGGGGGTTTGACTTTTGGTTCATCTCAGATCTTAGGTAATTGAATATAATTGTTTTGAAGTAATTTTTGTAACACAGAATGAATCGGTTCACCTAATGGCGTGAACTGTCTTGGAGGTCCATCTCTGTTTCTCGGTAGTCGACATTGTCAATTTTGTTGTGTATTATTATTTTCTTGCGCTTGAGGTTGGACTGGAAGTGGTGCTTGAGTCAGTGTTTGTGTATTTGTAATAGTAGGTCCTTTGAGATTGACCTTTGGTTGTGTTGCATTGACCATTTATGCATCGACAACGCCATCGTTTGTGACATTTTTGTTCTGAGACCAAAATTTTGTCTTGTCACTTGAAGTGCTTGCATTATGATTGTCTTTGTTGATTTTAAGTACTTCTTTCTGAATAAGTGCATCTTCAATATCAATTCCCTTGTTCATGAGCTTTTTAATAGTGCTTGGGCACTTCATCTTTATCTCATACATAATTTCTGGTACAATATTTTGAATAAATAAGCATATTTGTCATTCTTCTGGAACATCAAAAGGACATTGACTAACCAAGTTTCTCCATTGTAACATAAAAGTCATAAATGATTCTCCAAATTTTTTTTTAGCTGTGCATAGGTCAGTCAACATAACCTCGCTTGATATATTAAATTCAAAGTGAGAAATGAATTTATCGGCCAATTCTTTCCATGACCTTATATTGCCTGGTAATTTATAATACTATTCCATTGCTTGTCCTCCAAGACTTCTAGGAAAGTCTCATGAGATATGTGTCATCATGGTGAACTTCAATGCAAGAAGTATAAAAATCCCTAACATGGTCAATTGGATTACCTTTTCCTTTGTACTTTTCAAATTTGGGCACTTCAAAATTCTTTGGAAAAGGAGACATGTAAATAATCTCATCAAATGGATTAGAACATAGATCTCGTTTCGTATAAAGTGTCTTCTTGTCCTTGAATTGTATGTCAGTTAGTTACTTCTGCAAGTGTTAGATTTGTTGAACCATGTCATCATTATGTGAAGACTTCACAACTTTTCTACGTGTATCAGAATGATGTCTTTGTTTACGAGTGATCAGGCACTGATTATATTACGAAGTCTCTGATTCTGACGATTCAGATGAGATATCCTAGAGTGGCACCATTTGTTGTCTGGCATTTTGTTGAGGATCTTCCACGTGTTTCTTCTTGGCAGGTGGAAGTCTATATTGTTGACCTTGTGTCACATAGTATGGTTGAGAAACTTGTTATTGATACCTTGGTGCATACTGTTGTTGTTGAGGTTGCACCATATGTTGTTGTTGTGAGATATTTTGTTTTTGTGAAACATATTGTTGTCGCTGCAGGATGTACTATTGTTGAACATGTCGTTGTCATTGTTGTTGAGCATATTATTGTTGTAGAGAATGTTGTTGTTGTAAATATTTTTGGACATATTGGTATTGTTGTGGGTGCACTTGTTGCACCTTTTGACCTTGCACATGTGTAACAAGATGAGATTCTTGACCCACATGCATTGTTTGTTGTTGCATGTTATGCTCTTGTTGAAATCTGAGTGGTGCAAGTATACCACTAAGACTTGAAGTCTTATATTTTGATTTTTTTGCTTGAGACATCATATTAAATTTTGCTACATATGGTTGTTGCACTAGTTGTGCTATATCCACAGTTGGTGCTTGCTGAGCCACTTGGGCTTGTTTCATTTGTTGCGTTACATGTATTTGTTGAGCTTGTTGTGCCACATCTTTTTTTTGAGTTACCTTAGGTAGAATTGGAAAAATATCAATGATGCTCTTCTTGTTTTGATCTAGTGACGTACTTGGCATATTTTTAGTAGTCACACGAGATGTATCAATCATGGGTACCCTTGGTGGTTCGTTGAATGGTCCTTTGGATGTTGTTGCATTTTAAGTACTTCCTTGGATTGTTTCATGTGTTACCAAAGGAGGACCACTTTGTTGTGTTTCTTCAAAAGGGGGTACATATGGCATTCCCCAAGGAAATGTGAACCTCTCTTTTGGTTCTTCAGGTTGCTTAACGTGCAAGCAATTCTTAAAATCAATCCTCATTGTCCTTTGGGGAAATTTATTGGAGAATTTTTTAGTATCCACTGTCTCTGAAGGAGGTGGTAATGTCTCTTGAAATAAAGGGTTATCTAATGGTACATACTTTTCCTTTTGAGGAATATCGATAGTTAAATTATTTCATTGTTTTTTTTGTGTTGCCACCACAGTTGACTCATCAAAGTCTTGTTCTCTTTTTCCTCTATCCAAAATCACTAAGGCTTGGTTCTCTTCCAAAGTAGATTGTGTGGGATTTTGATATTCCAAGAGTAATTGAGGATTTTTCCTTCATATTACTTTGATGTACCATTTCAGATCTTGAGTCATGAGATACACTAATGTCTTCTGAACTTTTTATTGTCTCTTGCAGCCTTCTCAATCTAATCTCTAAGAAAATATTTGGATCAAATAAATGTTTTGTGTGAGTCTCTAGAATTCAAAGAGGCACTTGAGGCATTTCCAAGATCTTGATTATCTTGCAGTGGTGTAGGAGGTTGATAAGATCAAAAATCAATGTTTTGCATGGGTTGTTGTTGCAGATAATTGGGTTGGATTTGATTGAATTCACAAGTTTGTTGGTGTTCCTCTTCAGGTGTAGGGGGAACACTACCATGGACAGGTGGCATAGGTACAAAAATTGTTTCAAAGTTTGGTGGGGGTCCCCACTGAATAGTCCCAAAACTTTTGGAGGTATTTTAAGGATACCTCATGTTGCATAGATCATTACTTGGGGTTATATTAGGGATCATCTATGTGGTGATAGGTCCTTGAGAAAATGTAACATGTCTTGGGTCATGAAATGTTTGATGCACTTGTTCCAGTGATTGCATGTTGATTAGGTCAGTTTGGTTTTGAAATGCAACACCATGTATTTGATCGAAAGGTGGTTGAGATTCTGGTTGTGATGTAAACATATGTAGATAAGAATCTTGTTGCCTTTTGGATGCTTGAGACCTTGTAAAAAGTGACATGACTACTATATGCAAATGCAAGTTTTTTTTTTGGATTTTTGGAAATGCAACTTTTGGGAATGCAAGGAGCTTATGCAAAATGAAATCTAAGGCTTATGCAATTATTTTTTATTGGTTTTCAGACTTTGGGAAAAATCTTCAGAAAGAAGAAAAATCTAAGAGCATAACCTTATGAGGTTGAACAAAAATCTTGATTTGAAAAAGGGAATTGAGGGACAAGGGACAATTTTGATAAAAGGGATTAGGTAAAATCCATCATGACTAAGGTGGAGTGTGACCAATTGATAGGGGGGGGGGGGTG
>MU227297.1:2787873-2805074 GCA_018584345.1 Thuja plicata
GTCCTTTTCGGCCCAAAGTGCCTCCAAAAAATAGAGACCCCCCAGAACAACAGAAAGACTGCCAGAAAAGCCAGAGAAACCTCCAAACCCTCGAACGCTTCACAAGAACTCGAACAGCCGGCAACAAGATGGCTCTGACACCATGTTGAGATTGCTAAAATGCAATGCAACCAAGATCACCTGCATGCAAGACCATTACAAAGAAGAAGAAGACAGAAAGAGGATAGAAGTGATCAGACAGCTATGGCGGCCAAAATGAAAGAGACTGCAAATCCATTGAAACAGAAATGATTTCTATTAACTAAAATGATTTACAAAGTAATCTCCTTATGAAATACAAAGAAGACAATCCTTATAAAGGATGTCGAAACCCTAAACGGGCAGCTGCTAGGAAATAGAAACTTTCCTAAAACTAACTGAAACTGCCTAAGTGAAACTTAAGCACTAAAGAGTAATTGCTAAATTACTCTAACAAGATGGATCATGATAACTTGTTTAAATTCTATGAGTTTGACTCTTCAAGGTACTCTTTGAAAGTTAATATTGATTTTAATGTATGACATGAAAGGCTTGGCCATTTGAATTATGATTATATTAGTTTGATGCAAAAATCTAACATGGTTGAAGGTTTACCTCATATTGTTCCATCTAAAATTACATGCACAGGGTGCATGAGTGGCAAAATGAAAAGGGATCCCTTTCCGCATGGTACTTCATGGAGTGTATCTCATAAGTTACATCTTATTCATAGTGATCTTTTGGGTCCAATGGAGACCATATCCATACAAGGTTCAAAGTATGCTCTAACCTTTGTGGATGATTTTACTAGAAGAATTTAGATTTATTTTTTGCATGCTAAAGATCAAGTACTTGACACATTTTCTGAATTTCATATGTTTGTGGAAAGGCAATCTGGTTCTAAACTTAAAATACTTAGAACAAATAATAGTACTAAATATGTTAATAATTATTTTCGTTCTTACTTGAGATCTTTTGGTATAAAACATTAGCTTATTATTCCTTATACACCACAACAAAATGGTGTGGCAAAAAGGAAGAATAAAACTATTGTGGAAATGGCTAGATGCATGTTACATACTAAAGATATGAATTACAAGTTTTGGGCTGAAGCCATGGCTTGTGCAACTTATATTCTTAATATAACTCCTACCAAAGCTTTGCTAAATATAACTCCTGAGGAAGCTTGGTCTGGTAGGAAACCAAATTTACACCATTTAATTTTTTTTTGGATCTATTGCTTATGTTCACACACCTAAACAAAAAAGGCATAAAATTGATTCTAAATCTTCTTCCTTTACTTTTGTTGGGTATGATGAATCTACTAAAGGTTATAGAGTTTATGATCCTATTACTAACAAGGTTCATATTGCAAGAGATGTTATTTCAGAAAATGAAGTTCATGATTGTTCCAAGGTCAAAGATGATAAATTTAAAGGGGGTATTATTGATCTCTTGGAGGACCAACCTCGTATTCTAAACCCTACTCCTAATGCACCTATTTCTATTCCTACTAGTATTAAAAAAGATGATGATGATGATGGTAAGAATATTTCTACTCCTCCTAGTGATAATTTTTCTCATGATAGTGATAATGTTGTTCATGATGATAATTATAGTGATGGTGAAAATGATGAATTTACTCCTCATAGTGATATTTCCATTGCTTCTAAGAGAAATCCTAAATGGCTTAAAAATTTACTTAATGAAGGTGATGATTACATTACTAGAATGGGTGGACTTAAACCTAGGAGACTTAAGTATTGTAACTATGCTTTAATGTCTTCTCTTATGCATTCTAAAGATCCTCAAACTTTTTCTCAAGCTAAAAATCAACCCCATTGGAAAAATGCTATGCAAGATGAATATGATAGTTTAATTTTTAATAATACTTGGGATTTAGTTACTTTACCTCATGGAAAAAATCTTGTTTCATGTAAATGGTTATATAAAACTAAGTTGAATGCAAATAATGAAATTAGTAAGTTTAAAGCTAGAATAGTATCAAGAGGTTTCTCTCAAGTTGAAGGAAAAGATTATAATGAGACCTTTTCTCTTGTTCCAAAAATGCCTACTATTAAAGTTGTTCTTGCTTTAGCTACTAAAATGAATTGGCCTATTCACCAAATGGATGTTAAAAGTTCTTTTTTAAATGGTGATTTGCATGAACAATTCTATATGTCTCAACCTCCTGGTTTTATTAAAGAAGGTAATGAACATCTTTTATGTAAACTAAATAAATCTATCTATGGTTTAAAACAATCTCCTAGAGAATGGTATTCTAAAATTAATTCTTTCTTTATTTCTCAAGGTTTTTCAAGAAGTAAAAATGATCCTAACTTGTATATCAAGCATAGTGAAAATGACATTATTATTATTATCATTCTTTATGTTGATGATTTGATTCTTACTTCAAGTTATAACCATTTAATTTATGATATTAAGTCTAAACTTAACCAAACATTTCAAATGACATATTTAGGACTTCTTCATTACTTCTTAGGAATGTAAATTTGGAAAACCCCTAAGGGTATTTTTATTTCCAAAAGTAAATGTGCTAAAGATCTTCTTGATAGATTTCATATGAATGATGCTAATAATGTTTCAATTCCATGTGAATTAGGAACTAAGTTAATGATAGATATGGAAACTCCATTTATAGATGCTACTCCTTATAGACAACTTATTGGAAGTTTAAATTATCTAACTCTCACTAGACCTAATATATCTTTTAGTGTTGGTTTAGTTTCAAGATTTATGTCCAAACCTCAACAAACACACTTCAGAATTGCTAAAAGAATTTTAAGATATATTAAAGGTACTCTTGATGTAGGTTTATTTTATGATGCAAATTATGATTTTACCTTAAAAGGCTTTACTGATTCAGATTTAGGTGGAGACCCCAATGATGAGAAATCTACTTTTGGGTATTGTTTATTTCTTGGTTCAGGTGATATATCTTGGAAAAGTAAAAAAGATCAATTTGTTTCACTATGTTCTACTAAAGCTGAATACAAAAGTTGTACCAATGCCTCCAAGGAATCCTTATGGATTAGAAGAATTCTTGAAGATTTGGGTCTACCTCAACAAGAACCTACACCTTTATATTGTGACAATCAAAGTGCAATAGCCTTGTCAAAGAATATGGTCTACCATGCAAATTCAAAGCACATTTATCTCCACCACCACTTCATTAGAGAGAAAATTGAAGAAAAGAAAGTATCCCTCATCTATTGCAAGGGTGAAGATCATGTTGCAGATATTTTGACAAAACCTCTTTCTAGAGAGAAATTTGAATTTCATTGTAAAAATTTGGGTTTGATACCCCTTGATGAAAATCCTGCAAGTAAAGATTAAAGGGGGGGGTGTTAGAATTTAATCTTTCCTTGGTTTAAAATATGTAATTAAAGGATAAACCAAGGTATCCTTATTTGCATTTTCCCTCTAGTCCAAGTAGGAGGGCATGTCACAATTTTGTAATTTCTTTAATAAGGAAATTAGATATTCCTCCTTAAGAGGAATCTCACATTTGGCACACACACAATGTGAATGTGGCATGCATAGAAGATGGGATTTACATGAAAACTCCTCCACTCATCTCTATTTAAGAGATGCCTCTCACACACTTGTCTAATAATCTTCTCTTCTTTCTCACTTCTCCTCACATTCTCATCTTGCTCTCAATATTGTATCGAGCTCATTGCTCTCATTCTTTAGGCCTTGTGCCATATTCATATTCTTCACAAGGGATTTTTCTTGTTTTTCCCCTTTCAAATCCTTGTGTTCTTGTCTTGATTCTTGGAGCATTTTGGTGATCTCTTAGCTTGATTCTTTGTAGAAATTCCCCTCTATCTCTCTTGGTGAACTTGGTAAATTCCTTTCATGAACTCACACTTGGATTCTTTCATTTGATCTACTTTTTAATGATTCCTAACAATTATGATGAGGCCTAAAATAAAAGAGGCTTTTTGAAATGCAAATGAAAGGAGATTAAGACATGACTATGCAAGATGAAGACTATCAAGCATGCCAAAATATTCCAAGTGAAATTTTTTTAAGGTTCCATATGTTTACTCAAATACAAGGTGTTTGTAACCATTTGATTATTTTGAAGATGATATGGAAAAAGTGTTCTTAAGAAGAGTGTTTTTAATATTTTTTTCCTTTTTATTAAATTTTGAAACACTCACGTAAGACACATCATTGAGAATGACTATTGTAAAAAGAAAAAAAACACACAACATCCTAGGTGAGCTAGGGAAATATCTTCTGAATTCCCACTTGAACCTAAGTTCACCCATGCCTACTCATAGTGGAAAACTTAAAATCTTGGAGGCACGGGCTCCTCCTTACAATGCACTCACTTCTCAGGCACACCAAGCTTCGAATCCCAAGGGTAATCATTTCCCAAGGGACCATTGTCTCTACTAAGAGCTGTGAAAGTGTGGGACATCTTAGTCAGTCTCTGACCTTCCACACTAGTAGATAAAGGGTTTTTGGATACTACAACAAGGTTTTGAATTAGGGCATATGTTCAGGTGGTTATACGTGTGATAGATTAGCTATATTATGGAGGACTCCCAGCCTACAGAAGTTGTGTTCTGTAGGTTTTTACACACCACAAGGGTGCTGAGGGAGATCTTCTTCCTGGTATAACATATTTAACACTTGTTAACTGTGAGATTAAACATAATGACATTTTTTATATACCGGTTTGGAAGGGCTTGGATTTAGCCTGTTACCGGTTGGGATATCCCTCTCACTCGCTCTGTTAAATCTCTTAGGAGGTAGCCAGGCTAAAATATTTGCATGGATTTCTCTTTCACCCAATATCTATGAAGGTGAGTGGAGAGGATATGTCCATGAAATTCCTTTGGATTACAAAACCTTGAGAACACTTCAAACACCTAAGAAAAGTGATTATTTTTAAGCACCCAATTCAAAGTGTTATTTAACTACTAAAAGCAGACATGATAGTTTGGAAGACACACAAGGTCTTTGAAAAGCATCCTGCATCAAACTCATTAGTAGTTTTATGATTCATTTTTTATCCCATGATTTCCAAAATTTTGTGCATAGATCATCAGTAACACATATATCCAACATACCAAGTGCAGAAATAGATTTAGGAATGAAGAAAATAAAAAATTTGCATGAAAAAAATCCATTTTACAAACTACATAGGAACAGGGTATCAACTGCGTAGAATCAAGATACTAACTATGTAGAATCATGCTACCAACTATGCAGAATCAGGCTACCAATTGTGGAAATTCTGACCAACTGCGTAGGATACCTGACCAAGTGCGCAACTACTGATCATCGGCTAAAAATGAGATAAAAAATTACAAAATATAGAGTTTTAACCATAGAAAGAATTGATATCTTAGAAACATGTAGTTAAGGTTCAGTTAAGGCTATTTAAGAATGATTAGGAAATATTTGAACCGATTTTGAAATCCTTGATTAGCTTATGTGCAGATTGAACCGATTTGGAAACACCTTAAACAAGAAATCTGCATTTGATCCTAAACTAGTTTAAAGCTCATTTTAGAGTCCTTTTGCACTTAAACAAATTGATTTTTAAGAACGAATTCACTTTGAACCCCTAGTTAGGCTAGATTGTGGCTTTGATTAAATTTGGAAGAACCTTGATTGCATTTAACCCTAAACTCGATGAAGTTCATTTTAAGAGCCCAAATCAAATGTGAGAGTTCATTTTAAGCTTCAAAATTGAAATATGAGGTTCATTAACCAAGTTAGGGTTCATTTGTAATGTTTAGGATCCATTTTAGCTTTGTAACAAATGAAAATAAGAGAAAGCATGAAATGCAGAAATGCTTCCTAAACTTGCAAATATTGATCCTAAACCCTAAAGATCCATCATATATGGCCAAGTGTGTAGGTTGGTGACCAAATGCATAGCTAAGCAGCCAACTACGCAGGTCTGGGTACCAACTACATAGGACATGCAACCAACTAGACATAACTTAACCAACTGCGTAGGACTTGTAACCAACTATGCAAAACTTGTAACCAAGTGCGTAGAACTCTTCCAGAACCTGCAAAATGCTCAAAAACACAAAAATTCAATTAGTTAGGCATGTTTCACATTAGTTTCACCAAATGTAAGACCATAAAAAGGTAGAATATGCATATCTAGGTAACCACAAAATCCTAAACAATATACAAACCTATCTAATCTAACATTAGAGCCATTGAAATGAGAATTCAAAACATATGCAAGAAACACATAAAACCCCTTCAAATTATGCTCAAATGCTCTCCTTTCTTCTCCATAGAGTAGATTATTTTTTCTCTTTGTCAAGGACAAAAATGCACAAGTATTGAAAAGCCAAATTTGATGTCGAGAATGCTAGGAGATAGTGGTTCAAACTTGAATGAGATAATTGCATCTCAATTTATAGAAATGAGAGACAATTTGCAGAATTAGTATGCATAATGGAGGGAAAAGGAAGAAGAAAATTACTAGGAAATGGAAGCATAATTAGGGGAAAATTGGATAGGGAAAGGTGGAAGAAATCATGAAGCACATTAATAGGAGATGAAGCACAATTAGAGGAGATGACAAATTAGGTGGAATTAGGAGGAATTAATTCAATTAATAAATCAATATTCCTCACAAAACAATAATTAGCATTTATGAAATTCTAAAATCCTATTAACTAGAATTAGCCAATTAATTAATTAGAAATTAATTATTTGTGAAGACTTAGGATAAAGAATACATAAATATGATTTATTCATAAAGAATAGGGACAAATCTTAGGTCATTCATCCCAAGATGACAAATCAGTGAATTATTGATTAAATTGAAGGCATTAATTTATAATTGAATTGATTTTTGATAATATTGATAGATTATGATAGGTCTGAGGCATTGATGAACTTTGACAATGCGCTCAAATAATGATGTTTGAAACTAATTAAATAGCATCAATGAAATTTGATGACGCCATAGGATTGATACGGGGATAGGGAAACATCAATGAACTTGGAAAATGTTCCCAAAATGATGATGATCAGTAATAACATTGATGAACTTGGACAATGCTATTGAATTGATAATATTAGGCTGATAACGATGACATCGATGAACTTGGACAATGTTATCAAATGGGTGATAAAAGCATATGAAGCATTGATGAATTTGAACAATTACCCTAGAATGATGATAATATTGATTAGATTTAGAAAAGAGGGTTTGATTGATTTGAAAAGCGATTTAATTAGGCATCAATGATCTTGGACAATGCCCCAGAATGGTTGGAATGAGTCCAAAATGATTCTGAAATGATTAGGAAGAGAATATAATATATTTGAATTGATTTAGGATGATTTGATATGGTTTGGGATCGAATACAATCGATTTAGGGTTGATCATAATCGATTAGGAAAATGATCAATTTGACAAAGAGAATAGCAATATTAGTAAATAATTGAACAATTTTGCAATATTCAATTATCGACAAAAGACACAATATTGTCATATAATAAAGATTATATGCGCAACATAGAGGAATAATTAGGTCGCAATTTTTTTTTCAATTGTAGTGCCAAAAATGTTAAAACATGTAGACTAGCAGGCTCAAACCATTTTTGGGTGTCTACAAGTTGTTACCAATTTTCACTACATTGTTTTAATTCGTTGAGCTATTATCAACTCTAATTATTCTTAATGAAAGGGGTTCATTTTACTTTATTTTTATGATATTATACATGTGCCAAAGTACAATTCAAACCAAAGTTTCTTTTCTAATTTGAGTTTCAGAATTTTTTTTGAAAAAAACATGTTATCAGTTGTCATATATCTGTAGAACAGAAATGAAAAGTTGCCAAAGGGAAAACATCTTTATTCATTTCATGTACAAATAAAATTATAAATTACAACTGAATTGTATTATGAAGAGGCAAATACAAAATGAAGGTTCATGTTGACAAATCAAAATGAAAAGGGATAATAGATGTTACAACAATGAGGAGTACAATGCATAAAAGTGTCACACAAGATGTGGTAACTATTAAAACAATGCAGAAATGGAAGTATTGAATGAATAAAAGTCAAGACAAGAAGAGGTAAGGTGAGATCCTTCATTTCCAGGCAATATAGGGTTGTTGTGTCTTTGATGAGCTGGAGATCGGTTCCCACATCCTTGAGATACCTACAAGAGAGAGATAAAATGGGGCCAACCACTGGTGACTGAGCAATGATGGATCTAATCTCATTCCAAATGAAAATACTTCTGTACGTTCAAGACAATTTGCAATACTAAAAGATTGAAAAAGGAAAACAAAAGGACAACAAGCTGAATATGATGTTTTTTTTAATGCTAATGTGTTTGTTTCAATGTGCAGGTATAGGTCTATTATTTTGAAGATCATACACACAGGGAAAAATGTGGCTCCCACGAGGGTTGAGCCCAACATGTACAATTTTAGAGCAACGAAGGAAAATTTTTGAGGACCATTGAAGGGAAAAAACAATATGTTGTGAAACCTTATGGTCTACTATACCAAGTAATAGAAAACACAACGGAGAGACAAGTTGCAGTTAGATTATTAAAGGGACAGGTCCATTTGGTCTGAAATCTTTCTGTCTAATCACTTAAGAAAGTAATACTTTTCAAGTTCAAGTATCTGATTCAGATTGAAGACTAATCACAATGATGTCATACTAGAGGGAAGAAATCATGCAAGGAATGCGCCCAAAGAGAAATAAATGCACATGACAGTGATATATAGAAATCAAACAATGAACAAATTAATATTTTTAATATTTCAGACTTTGAAAGGAAAAATTCAATCTATAGATGATCTTTTAGAACTAAGATTTAGGCCCTTTCCAAAATATAGATAAATAGAAGAATATATAATACCCAATTTTGAAGTTTGATGTAGAGTCTCCTTGACGATGCCTTCCAATCTATTGCTATAATTCAACCTCTATGTCTGCTTCAATTTGTCCTCCAATTTTTCTATATTTTGTCCTCCAAATCTGCTTTATATTATCCTTTAAGTTCACTATATATTGCGCTTTTGGTTTGCTATTATTCCTCTAGGAATGACTATAATTTTTAGTATGAATTTTTATTGCTATGGATCAGATTAGAATGAATCTTCTTATTTTCTGTTATGGTGTGAATCAGGTAGACATGTTATGTTTTTTATGCTTGCCATATTCACACCATAACTCCACCTTTATATGCATTCAAGAGGTGTGACTCTTCCTTATTAATGCAGTCGACTTGCACAAGCAAGTCAACTAGATATATAATATCCAATGTGCAATTTGTCCCTCCTTAATAAATATATTATTTAATATGCAAGTCGTCCCTCTTGCCAATTATAATATTTTATGTGCAAGTCATCCCTCTTGACAAATATAATATTTTATGTGCAAGTCTTCCCTCTTGAAAAATATAATATGATATGTAATATAATAATATGTATAGTAAGAATAATAATAAGTATCATACTTATTATTAATCTAAATATACATAGTATTAATTTGATCTTTTCCAATACAATATTATCAAAAATTATTTTCATTGTAATTTATCTTTGTCTCAAGGCCACAAATATTAACACTCCCTCTTAGACTTGAGGGAAATATTAATAACATTAACCACATGTAGATCTCTGTCACAATAGATATAACACATGAGTTGTTATCCTCAATATGTAAACAATAATCACATATAGATCTCAACTATATGTATAGGATAAAAATAGATCTCAAATCTATGTAAGAAAATGTATCATCAACATAACAATAGATATTTAATCTATGTAAGAAGCATCACCAATACAACAATAGATCTAATATCTATGTAATCATAAGAAGCATCATCAAAACTTTAATCAATAGGTCTCAGCCTATAAGATAAAACAATAATGGAAGCATCTTCACAAGATGTAAATTCAAATAATAAAACACTAACCTCAAAGTGTAAATCTCCTCCAAATGAGATCCCATCCACAAGTTCTCAGAAGTCACATCCAAAAGTTCTCTGAAAGATAGTCTTCATTGGTGATTCTATCCAAGAGCCTAAATCACTCTACTATCCAAGAGACTCAATGCTCAAATATGCAAGAGCCTCAACGCTCAAATATACAAGAGCCTCAATGCTCAAATATATAAGAGCCTCAACGCTCAAATATGCAAGACCTTCAATGCTCAAGAGCCTCAACACTCAAATAGATCATTCATGACACCCATGAAGCCGAGTAGAGGGAATTATATACATAAAAGAGAGTATGATCATCATTTTACCAAGGATGATCAAAGTGTAGAAGAAACAACACATGAACAATATGTTTAATTATAGAAGGGACAACCTTCCATTATGTATATTTTTCTTTCTTTTCTCCAAATAACCTAAATCAGAATATACTCTGGAAAAGGAAATAAGCCATGTTGATTTTTTTTAATCACAAATCTTTGCATTTAAGAAGTGCCTTAGCAGGAAAAGATATGAGTTACAAATTTTAAGAAAGTTACAAAAGAAACCCACAAATTTTTATGCCACAGACCATCAAAGTTTCATAATGGATTTGTGTTTTGTTTTCCTTCTATCATTTCATGGAAAGATGAGAACTGAAGATGTTCAGAAAGGAATCATACCTATAAATACATGACCAAAATAGAATATTCCTCCAAGATACCTCTCAAAAATCCACAAAATACCCTCCAAACCCCAATTTTTAGGGTGACAAACCTCAGAGGAACTTCCAGAAAAGCTCAAAGTGAAAAATGAAAGTTGCTGTGTTCTTTTTTTAGGGTTTGAAGAACCCTAACATGGCTCGTAAGAAAAAAGGGGTTTTGTGGCCTTGTTTATTTTTTCTAAGTCTTCAAACACAATACCCCACAGGGTCATGTGGAGTTTTGTACCCTAGGAGTAAGTGTGTGTTTGTTTATTTAATATCTAATATTTATTAAGTAAATTGCTTGATAAATATTAAATATAAAAATAACGCAGATATATTTTCTTTGCATGGAGTATAAATTCTAATTTAACAATTATTATATGTTTTTTTATAAATCATATGATGATTATTAAAAATAATATAAATGCAACTTGACTATATAGATATTCCACATGTGCTTATAAGGAGGGATGTGATTGACTTTTGATCTTGGATTTCTTTTTCCAGTAGATGGAGGTGCTTTCACTTTTCCGCATGTGCATGTGCATCAGAGGGAGTTTTGATTTTGTCCAACACTTCATGAGGACATTATGAGCATTTTTGAGGCTATTTTGGAGTTATGTCTAGTTTTAGATCAGTTGGGAGGCCTCTTGGAGCAGTTAGACTTTAGTTACAGCCAGTTATGCTCCTAATTTTGGGGGAATATTGTCTACATTTGACCCCAGATATTGCATACAGATTTGGAGGCTTTTTGAGCACTTTGAGGGGCATTTTGAGTTGAATTTTAGTTATATTTATTTTGAGGGAGTGTTTCATGCAGTTACACATTAGTTTTTTTTAGTTTGCATCCTATTTTTTAGGGATTTTCAGTGCTATGCGACCTATTGTTGTTTGGGGGTTTTTATCTCATCTTTGGATCACTTTGTCAAGAGACTTCATTCTTTTTGCCTTTTTTGCACATTGCAAAATTGGGCATCATTGTATTAGAGCATGTTGTGTCATATTTTAGAGTTTATTTATAGAGATTGAGTCCTTCCCATTTATATTTTCTATGTTCATTTTTTATTGCGAGTTATTGATTTCAATTATTGTGTTTACTACCTTCACTGATCAATATTTCTTCAATTATAATGCATAATATGATAACCCAGGGTGCAGATTTATGACTGTGTTTTTTAAAGTCAGTATTCAAACTGTGAAGACATAAATGTTTTCCTCTTTTTATATTGATTCTAAGGCATTTCATAGAGTCATTTTTGCAGGGTTTGTCTAACTAGGTTGTGATTTTTTGTGTTTTGTGAGGAGCCTTGTGGGTTCTTGCTGCAAGTTTATTATTTGTGCATCACCTTTTAGTCTTAGTATTTCTTTTTACGAACATATCATTTTAACCATTTTCCAGTCAAGTTTAGTTTTAGGTGATCACAAAGAGGAAGCCGGCCTATGATCTAGAGATTTGTTTTCATTTCCACCAGTGAGAATGTTTTCATGTTCCAATAGGGTTGCATTGTTCTTAACTTTGCATTGCGGGTTCAATCCTAGTTGACAACAAAAGCATTAAATGTATTATTCATTTATATAGGCTTTAGAGACTAGGGATATGTTGCAAAGTCATATTAAGGGCTTATTAGAAAATTATTTATAGTGTACTACCTTTATCTTTCATTCACTTACTTAGCTAACCATGTCTACTAGACACTTAATCTATATCATTGGCCTCATCGAAGATAATACAAGTTTATTCTTTCCAATCTAGTGGGGAATACCATCTGAAAAAATACTCAAAAATGCAACCAAGATTGACATCCTGAAAATAATGAAATCAAAATCCAAAAATAAACTTGAAATTTTCATCAAGGTGAACATTTTCCATCTTAGCATCAACAAATTAGAAAATACTCAGTAAGGACAAAGCTAGTCAATTCATCAGACTTTTTTTATATACCTTAAATTCCTGCATATCAAAAAAGAGTTGAGAACATCCAATGCCAACACTGAGAATATAAAACAATCCTCATAAACTAGAGCAACAAGATTCCTTATAAGGTAGCAACTTAAGGAAACGATTAGTAATTTTAACTATATTGATAAAAATGGTGTTAGGATTCTACTATATAGTATATTATGAACCATTACAGATACTCAAGAGATTAAAAATAAGGCAAGAGGAGCCCAATTATGGCATTCAATTACATTCAAGTCCTGGGAATCCTCACAGTAGGCACCCCAACTCAACATTTAGCCTCTAACTAATAGATAAAATGTGTTCATTATTACTGAAAATAAATACATCAAATAAATTGATTGTGTCAAACCAACAAGGACAACTAGTGGTCTTCACATATAAAGGAATGTTATGTCCAAATCAACCTTCCAGTTTGAAGTATAAGCTCCTCTATTTCTTTGATCAAATCTTCATTTAATATGTGAACCTCATGTAAAATATTACATGAGATAAATGGAATTTGAATCAATAAAAGGTATGCATGAAATAAAATATCTATAGTAATATATTTCTCAAACATAATAAGAAACAAAAATAATGTTTAACCCCAACACTAAACCTGAGTTATAGGGGAAAACACAGGTTCACTAGTTTCTAACATGACTAATTTTTCCACTACATGAGGCACTCCAAGCCTAGGAACAACCTTCCCTTACTTGGTTTTGGCATATAAAGTAGGAGCAATTATGTTCAACTTTTGTTCCCATTCTTCTTGAACCTGACAACTAGCTAGCTCTTCATTTTTACAATCATCTTGCACATTACATGTGTCTACAATCATCTTGCACAATGGTACGGGTGTTCCTTCCTCCTAGAGCTTCCTTACCTAAACAATCAAAGAAATAAAATGAAAATCTCCAATTGGAAAGCACTATGAAATGTGATGTTGCATTTCAAGATTTGTCTATATTTTTTCATAAGCAACAATGGATTTAACTGGTGAGGAGGCAATGGGAATCTCCTCTTCCGAGGAATGGTCTTCGATAACCATGGATTCAACTGGTGGGATGGGAGTGGGAATATTCTCCTCTGAATATTGGTCATCGACAATAAAATATTTAGTTGGTGGGGTATGTGTCCAATTCTCCTCTTCACAAAAATTATAATCAACACTAGAGAGTATGGGAGGAAAGGTAGGTATCCTATTCTCCTCTGGTGAAGATATATAATCAGTACTAGAGAGATCAAGTGGTAGGGTAGGGCTTAGAATTGTCTCTTCTAAAAAATTTCCACTAATTGGTGAGGTAGGGATGAGAATATCTTGCTTTGAGGAATGCTCATCAACAACAGAGGATTTAGCAATACAATATTTGTAAGGACCAAAATCTTGACAACTTATGCCACAATGACAATATTCACAAGACAAAAGAGTCGATCAACTAAGTCAAATCTCAAAAGCACAAGACGACAAATACAAATGCTTTTTCCTTGAATTAAAAGGAAAAAAACAAAGTTTGACCAAAATAATTGAACAGATTATGTGATACATGAGTCTATAATAAAGAAGAGTGTCGACCAACTATCAAAAATACCCCAATACAACACATGTCATAAAACATTAAAGACATTAACAAAATTTGACCAACTTTTTAAAATAACATAAAAAAATAGAAAATTTGACCAAACTATCGAAGTGCATCAAAAATGAGATCTTTATCTTACAAAGAAACATATATTTTACAAGAGTCATCGAATGACTATCATAAGAGTGCACATATCAATACAACAGACCAATGGTCGATATGAAGAACCATAACATGCTATATATGTTGACCTTCCTGACATGAGCTCCAAAGACCTTCTATACACAAAACATGAGTGGCGAGAATATTGTAGGAGTGCGTTTCCACCCTACCACGAAGTAGTTATACTTCCCTAGAATCTTTCCTGACATGAAAGATACCCATCCCATCTAGAAATAGTCTAACAAAGTAAAACTGACTGAAGTAATGAAATTGTGTTACATGATACACCCACATTCAAATTATAGTAAACACATCATGGACTTCCCAAACACATTTCTTGAAATAAAACTGACTCCATTTCACACGTATGGAAAATTTTGTGCAAATAATCTCACTTAATGCATAGCACAACATGGTTCATGAGTGTATCCAACATACATAAAGAACATAAGTAAAATTTTTCCCTTATGTGTCAAAACATGTCAAGTTCAAAGTTTCACCAATATCTATATGGTCCAAATGGAAAATATATCTTGGTTTCATAATAGCACATGGAGAAAACTAAAGAATGCATAAATAGGTAAAAATATATACTTCACTTCAAGGTAGTTATGAAAATTCAACATATTCAGAAAGCATAAACATATGAAAAATGAATAACATGTATAACATGTATATGAGTCTAATTAATGCACAAGTCTATGCTTTCCTCTCTTATTTAAACTCATTAAGATTTGAATTTCATCTCTTTTATTTAAAAAGTAGGAGTAACACAACCTTACCCCAAACACTAAACACACTCAAGATCAATGTTCTAAGAAATCCAACAAATCTTACAAGGTAGGGCAACCAAATGATAAATGTGTTCACTAATTCCAACATAATTCAAACCTTAAAAGGTCTCTATTTATCATGAACATCTATAGATTAAATCATTTGGGTAATAATTTTATGATCCTTGTTTCTCCTAAGTTCAACTTATTCATAAAAGGATTTCATCTTCATTAACATCTTTTACAATCAACTATGAGCAATAATCACTTTTCCTTATATTCTATTATTATTTAGGGAACAAAAAAAAAAACAAGCACGCTTACCACTCAAGTTCCTACAATAAATTTTGAAATCAATCGACAAGATTCTAACATCCTTGCAATGTTCAAAATGTTTTCTAGACAAGATTTCTAAAAGATTCATTTTGGAATGATATAAATAATTTTCGCTAAGTTTTAATGACAAAATCAGGAAGAAGATTTATCAATTGTCATAATTTTTTTCTCCCTTAGTTTATCAATGTCTCAGACACATCCATGTTTCCAAATCAACATGATCATGGAGGTTTCTTTAACATTCTGATTCATCCAAAATTTTGTAAAGATAAAATTACATCCCTTCTATCACCAAAAACATATTGTATATATATAACTATTCAATCCTAAAAATATGAAACCATTTTTTTTTCTATATATAGCTAAAAATAGAGTCTAAAGGTAATTAGAAAACAACATAAAGAAAATAAACTGGAAATCTGAAGTCAATTACCTATGCTTGGTTTTTGCAAGTCAATGGGGCTTTTGTGACACCAGACCTAGATTTCTATGAGTATATCTCTAGGAAGAAAACGTTGATCCACATTGATATCCAACTTGTGAATTCATATTTGAATACATGGCCATCCTGAGCCACTGATAAGCGAGCTTCTCTTAGGGTTTGTCTGCCAAGACATTGGCTTCCTCACTGCCTACTCTAGGGTTTTATTTGGACCTTCTAAGAGGGCATCAACTAAGCCAATGCCAAACCCTTCAAATCTCGTATACTTAATGCCCTTCAAAATGACATCCCTGTAAACCTTAGGAGAGAGCTTGACCCCCTAAAAAAATGAGAGATCCTGACGAAAGAACAAAATTTATGTCGACGACACTGTTATAGAGGAATCCGTGATCAAACCTCATGTATCTGTAGTCGTGCACCATGGAATACAAAAACCCTCCGCTTGCTACATGTCCACACACGACCACAATGGTGGGCACATTCAATTTCCTCATATGATATATGACTCTCTTGAATTATCTAAGGAGACAGGGGAAATCTTGTGTCAGCGTCTTCTTTCACCCACTCCAAGTCTAATCCATTTGAGTAGTGTGACCTAAAATATTGACACACTTCTATGAATCATTCCATCCAAGGTTGCTCACGAATGAGGCCTCAAATATCGATCCATAGCTCTCTAGTCATGGAGTGCAAAGGTTTGAAATGGAGGCCCTCAGATTGACCTAGTTAGTGCCTATGCAAGTACACCATGAAATGAGAGATTCAAATGCATGAAAATGAGATATACTCTATATGATAACAATGCACGATTAATCTATGAAAGGAAATACAAACGCAAGTTTAATCTATGAAAATAAATATGAATCTAATCTACATGAGTAGCCATGAATGCAAGAAGAAGAAGACAAGAAGAGAGAAGTTGCAATATCCAAGTTTGAATGCTCAAATCCTCCTCGAAAATTGCTCTCCAAATCTGCAACATAACAATACTATGAAAACCTAATATGAAAATGAGAAGGAGAGATTTCTTTATAAAGAAAAGTGAACGATTGAGATTAAGAGGCAAAAAGAAATAATCAATGGTTGAGATTAAGAGGTAAAATCCCACCACTTAGGAGGATGTGATGAAAAAGAGATTTTATTTAATTTGTATTTAATTTATTTCCTTTTTCAACAAATAAAGTGCTTTAAGTGGGGATTTTTATTTATTTAATTAAAAGAGGGGTTTTCTTTCAATTAAATAAATTAGAAGAATTTTATTTAATTAAATGGGAGGA
>MU227297.1:2818103-2835092 GCA_018584345.1 Thuja plicata
TTCAATTAAATAAATTAGAAGAATTTTATTTAATTAAATGGGAGGAATTGAATTTAATTAAATAAGAGGAATTTTATTTAATTAAAAGGGAGATTAAATCTTTTAATTAAATAAGATAAATTTTATTCAATTAAAATGGAGATTAAATAAGATAAATTTTATTTAATTAAAAAGAAAATTAAATATTTTGATTAGATAAAAATGATCAAACCTTAGGAAATATTGAAATAATTAAATAAATTATAATTTGATCAAGGAAATTGATTTGAATTGAAAATATTGTAAAGCATTGATTTAGGAAATTGATAAATTGATAAAATGATAAATGGGGCCCAAAGTCTAGGCGACCATTTTAGGGTGCATACAAGTAGAACTTTCCATCGTTGGTAGTGACAAGGGCTCTGTCGTCTAACTTTTCAACTATTTTTAGGGCTGAAAGAATATCATTGCAGAGCTCGGGAGTGAACTTGTGCTCATTTTCCTTCAGGAATTTCAGGAGGAAGATCTTTCCGTGGTGCTCAAGGCTGCACATTTTTGTCTTGCAAGTTTTCTCCCATGAGACGCCTTGCATTTTTGGGTAAGTCCTGGCTATTCCTAGAGCCGGAAGCTCGGATCTCCCTTGGCTGAGGATGGTTGAGGAAAATTAAACTCTGTGAAGGGGAGTTAGTGCCCTCCTTTTTTTCACTGACTATAGTTTTTTAAAATCTATTCAACTGTCCTCCCCCCAACTGCTACCGCTCCCCAAATATCATCATTACTCCACTCCTTACCTTCTGATCACTGCAGTCTTTACACCCGTCTAACTCCATGTGATGCACATCTCTTTCCTCATTAAAACCAACTGTGAATTCACTAAGTCATTAAAACAACTCCAGTTTCCAAGATACGAGTCCATCATACGTCTGATGTAGCATGACTCCACATTAGGATTATATATATTTTTAAATATTTCCAGCTCATAGTTAGTCGAACCTTAGTTGGATTAAAAGGGAAAAGGGTTGTGACATCATTCCCTCCTTAGAAAACACACCATCCTCGATGTTTCACTCAGTTCAGTTCTTACACCATCAAGATTTATAAGATGCATGTATCACATAATAAATACCTTCATTAAAAAGTATATAAGACAATACAAATGGTTATAACCAGGAAATCACATTTCATACTAAAAATTAAAACTAGTGTTTATCATTTCTCAATTGATTCTTTCCTTAAAATTCATAAGCATTTCAATAGAAGTAACACACATATTCAACAAAAATAATTCTATTCCCTTATCATCAAGAAATGTCGACCTACTCATCAAACATAAGGTTAAAATATCCCAAGTATAATTTCACATAATGTCTCATGCATCATTATCCATGTGATAATAATATCATATTAGAGTTATAAATTGTACTTTTTGACATGGATTCTATCATCTCAAGGATATCCATGCAATTCTCCTCATAGCATAAAAAATTACATCAAATGCATATAGATCAATGTATATTATTTCATGCAATGCACAACTACTATTTACAGCCATGTTCCTTCTAATGTTCTTTAACATTTCATAACTGATAAAACATATTCCAACAAAATATGAATGCAAGAATAAGAATGGTATGTTCTTCGCAATATATTCCCTTAAACATCCTATCAATGTTCCACACTGAACATAATAGAGAACATCACTTCACATCACATGACTAGAAACAAAGAACACACATCCTAGCCACCTCAAGATTATAAGAAATCTCAAAATCAAAGTTTACAAATTTCAACATGAAATCCCAAAGATGCACAAAATCAATAGAAATAAATGTGAAAAAGAACCACATTTGATAAATACACAAGATTTGGTGGCTAAACAATGACAATAAAAACTTAAAATTCAAGCTAGTCCTTCATCACTTCCAAAGTTCATCAAGCCATAAAATAACATAACCAAATGAAAACCAATTCATATATACAGAGTGACTATCACTAGCCACAAAGAGGGAGTAGAAGCTACACAAAATTTTGCATCCAAGGTGTGCTAAAGAACATGACCATACACTTGGAAAATATTTACCTCATAAATTACATCACTATGTAATGGTACATTCTGTTTGTTCATACAAGGTAAAAAAATTTAGTCTTCCATTTTTAAAAAAAAAATTCTTAGTCTCATGCAATCCTTAATGCAAGACAAAACATGCAAATTTAGTTACTAACTTTCCAAGAATTTTCTCTTCATACATAACTTGCTAGGATCATTTCACTCATATCCTAGTACAAAAGTTAATCATCAGTTAACTTCACAATTAAATCAAAGAGATTTACCTTCTTTCTTGCATCACTCATGCAAAGAAAATGAACATTTAACTTAAGTGCACCACTCACACCCAATATATTTCACAGTTCCTCACTCATTATAAATTAGTCAATCAAACAAAAATGTAATCACGTCAATTTAAGGTTCAAAATTTACCAAGCATTTCAGAAATATTGCATCTTTTACAATTTTAAGAGCAAGTGGTGCAGGAGCACCCTAAGGTCTTTGAAAGATCTTTTTGGTCATTTTGGCTTGTAGGTTGGTTTATCCAACCATCAGTTAATAAGGACTATGTTATAAAGTCACTAGTGTGTTTAAGGTGTGATTAGAGTTAGTAGTGATTAGGGTTTTCTAGTGATGAGGTCAAATTGTACCTAGGGGTCTATACCCTTAGAGGTCAACCAAAAGGTCAAAGGGTTGACCAAAACTCCAAAATGGAGTGGCAATCAAGATTTTGGTGTTTTAAGTGTTTTAAGGTTATTTGATATGTTTTAGGACCAGGTTGGGCCATTAGAAGCAACAAGTTGTCATTTTGGCAAAAGATGTAAAAGTTGTCATGACAACTTTTGCAAAGTTGTCATGACAACATTTCCTAGTTTTTAGGAAAGGGCTTAAATGGTACCCAAATCTTGACATGAGGGTCCAAACATGTGAGGGTAAGGTATATAAGGTGGTAAAAAACCTAATCTAGGAGTTAGTTTCCATTATGTACAGATTGTGTGTGCAGAAGGAAGGATTAGATTGTATTTTCATGACAGTGCTATGATCCAGTAGTGTAATGGATTGAAATTTATTAGTTAATGGATTGAGAAATTTTATGTTGGCATGTAATTACTTATTTTAGCATTGAGTTGATCATTTTGTGTGACTAGTTAAGGTTTTGTAAATTCTTTTGTTTTCATAGTTTCGCTGTCTGGTTTTGAGGCAGTTATGTAAATATGCCACCCTCTTGAATTCCCGTGGTCAAACCCATATGGCCTCTTGGATTCAATTATGGGACTCCATGTACATTGTGTATATAGGTTTTGGATTAGTTTTATGTAGGGGAAGACATTTTAGCATCAAGCCCTAGGCGAGTGCATGTGTATTCTAGTTAGGTGATTGAATGGAGCAGTAGCAGGAAAGCTTTCTTAGTGGATTTGTTGAATCCAATCAATGGTGGAGACATGTAGAGAGGAGAGTCCTTAATAGTTGTATGAAATGAGAAGTTCAAGGGAGGTGTGGAAGGTAATCAAAACAAGTCAATAAACTAGACTATGTGCATGTTCCCTAAAACCCATGAAAATAGGGGTTTCTTGGGAAACTAGTGTATGGATAGAGTGGGAACTTTAGACCTTGAAAATCCTAGAGTAGAGGAAAAACCCATAAGGAATCTGTAATTATTTCCTAAGGGTGTTAAGGGATTTTAGAATAAAATCCACTTTTTATAGTGAATAGGAGGGCTAATTAGGCCTAAAAGGCTACAAGGCCTTAACTACTAGAAATATTTAACTCGATTGAATCTAGGGTGAAAGGTCCACAAGATTGGATCTAAGTGAGTTGAAAGATACCTAAAGAAGATCAGGAATCCCATCACAAGGAAGATATCCTAGATGGGGGAGTAAGTGATCAAGAGAAGCCATGGATGAGTAGAGTTATGGAGAAGGACCTAGTGTGAATTTGAACTTGTTGGAGAGCTCCTAGAAAGCTAGAGGAACAAGATAGGAATCCTCTAGTTAGGGTGGTGATAGGAACCCTAAGAAATACCAAGAGAAGGTCTATTAGAGAGAAAGAAAGCTCTAAGAGTGGGAGATCCCCATCAAATTGGTATCAGAGTCATTGAGAGGCTTGGGAGGTGACTATTGTATGTCAGAGAGGAGTGAATCCATAGGTGAGAACATCATGGTGACTAATGCTGAAATGGCAAGGGACTTGTTAGAGAAGAAAGACAAGAATAGGATTCTTGAAGAATCAATGGAAGAAATGTAGATAAAGATGGCAGAGGTTGTAGAGACATCCAACAAGATGAAGGAGTAGATGAGTGAAGATAAAGAAAAGGGGAAGAAAATAGTAGAGGAGGAGCTAGAACCAGAACCTGACCCTCCTCTACCTAAGGAACCATTTCTCAAGGCACTCAAAGCATGAGTGGCAAGGCTCTAGAAGGCATTCAAGTGTTCTCTGGTAAGATGGATGGAGAGATGGTTATGGAATGGATTGAAGGTATGGAGAACCACTTCGAATGTGATGGAATCATAGAAGAATAGAAGGTAAAGATAGCCAAGTGTAGGCTAAGAGGACAAGCACTCAGATGGTCAAAGTTTTTGCAAGAAGAAAGGGAGAAAGAGGGCAAGAATCCAATAGAAAATTAGAAATCAATGGTGGAAAAAGTGAAGGAGAACTACCTTCTGGAAGACTATGACATTCAAATACACAAGAAGAGGTAGAACCTTAGGAAAAAGGACCTAGATGTGACATCATATATTGAAGAATTTCAGAAGCTTTGTCTTAGATCAAGAATACCTGAGATAGAGATCATCAAGGTTGCATGGTACCTTAATGAATTAAGGTGGAATATACAAGAAGAACTCAGTCTCTTTACCCTAACCTCCACTCATAGTTGTTTCCAAATGGCCTTGAAAGTGGAAGAGAAACTCAGAAAGAAACAAGACTCTAACTCCAGAGGAAGAGGAAGGGGTAGAGACAATAAAGGGGGCCATAGAGGAGGTTCAAGTGGAAGAGGAAATGATAGTAGGAGCCAAGGTGACTCCAGATATACAGAGAAAGGACATGAGTCAAACAATAGAGGTGGATACAATAGAGGAAGGGCTTCTTATAGCAGTGGAAGAGGAAGATCAGGGGGTTTTGGAAGAAGTTATCACTTTTCTTCCATGAAATGTTACAACTGTGGACAATTAGGGCACCCTGCATATAGATGCCCTGACAAACCTTCAGCTTCACAAGGAGAGAAAAAGATAGCCTATGTCCAAGAAGAGGACTGCTCTAAACAATCAAAGGTGAGTCTAGATTCAAAGAAGGGAGAACATCTCATTTTGAGAAGAATCATGATCAAGACACCCACCAAAGATGAACATAAGTAGAGAAGGGCTCTTTTTAGAGTCAAGTGAAAGATATTGGGGAAAGTGTGCAAAGTTATCATTGATATAGGGTCCATAGATAATGTAATATCTAAGGAGGTAGTAGAGAATTTCATACTCACCAAAATTCCACATGTGTGTCCCTATAAAGTTACATGGTTAAACAAGGGGAAAAACATCTTGGTAAATGAGAAAGTGTGGGTAGAATTCACCATTGGAAAGTATCAAGATAAGATACTTTGTGATGTGTTTCCAATGGATGCATGACATCTTTTTCTTGGAAGACCATGGCAGTATGACAAGGAAGCTGTCCATAATGGGAAAGAGAACAAGTACTCCTTCAAGAAAAATGGGGTAACTTTCAAAATTCAATCTTTGCTAGAGGAAGACATAGTGGAGAAGATAGAATCCAGTACATTGTTGATGAGTGGGAAGGAATTCCTAAGGGATATGAAAGAGGAAGGAGTTGGCTATGCAATCATGTTAAAGCAAAAGGAGGAGGAGACTCATAAGAAAGCACCTATGCCAAAGGAAGTGAAACAAATGTTGGATTAGTTTAAGAACATAATATGTGAGGGTACACCAACTACACTACCACCAAAGAGGGAGATAAGTAATCAAATTGACTTTGTACCAGGAGAATCTTTGCCAAACAAGGCTCAATATAAAATGACACCAGAGCAAAACAAGGAGATAGCCAGGCAAGTACAAGAAATTTTGGATCAAGGGTTGATCAGAAAGAGCATAAGCCCATCTGCTATCCTAGTGGTGTTGGCTCCTAAGAAGGGAGGTAAGTGGAGGATGTGTACTAATTCTAGGGAAATAAATAGGATAACTATTAGATATAGATTTCCTATTCCTAGGATAGAAGGTTTAATAGATTGTTTGGGGGGGTGCTAAGTACTTCTCTAAAATTGATTTGAAAAGTGGTTACTACCAAATTAGGATGAAGGAAGGTGATGAGTGGAATTCAGCCTTTATGACTACAAAGGGGTTATATGAATGGTTAGTTATTCCCTTTGGGTTTACCAATGCACCTAGTACCTTTATGAGGGTGATGAATGAGGTTTTGAAAGACTACATAGGTGTATTTGTAGTTGTCTATCTAGATGACATCCTCATTTTTAGCAAGACAAAGGAGGATCATATGAAGAACTTGGAATTAGTATTGAGGAGGTTGTAGGAATAAAATCTCACCATCAATCTTGAAAAGAGTGAGTTCATGAAGGAAGAAATAGTCTACCTAGGATTTGCAGTTTCCCAAGGTGACTTGAAGATGAATAAGGACAAAGTAGAGGCTATTTTGAACTGGCCTACTCCTAAGACAGGGACTAAAGTTAGGAGCTTCCATGGGTTAGCCCAATTCTATAGGAAATTTATTAGAAGATTTAGTGAGATTTGTGCTTCAGTCCTAGAGACCGTTAAAGGAGGGTTGAAAACCAAATTTGTATGGACCAAGGCAGCTAATGAGGGGTTTGAAAGGTTAAAAAGAGAAGTAGCTACTCAACCTATATTGTTGTTACCAAGTTTTGGCAAAAATTTCATAGTAGAGTGTGATGCGAGCAGTATAGCAGTGGGGGCTATCTTAAGCCAAGAAGGAAGGCCTGTGGCATTTTTCAATGAGAGATTGAATGAGGAAAAGTCTAGGTACTCTTCCTATGACTTGGAGCTATATACTCTTGTACAAGCCTTAAAAAAATTGAGGCATTATTTATTTCCTAAAGAGTTTGTTGTCTTTACAGATAACCAAGCATTAAGTTATATCAATACTCAAGAAAAGCTTAGCTTGAGACACATCAAATGGATGGAGTTTTTGCAGTATACACCTTCACTATTAAGCATAAGAAGGGGGTAAAAAATAAATTTGCAGATGCCATTAGTAGATTGATGCTTACAATACAAGAGATTTAGTTGCAAAGTACATGTTAGAAGGGTTTAAGGACCTTTATGAAGGAGATTGAGACTTCTCAGTGATCTACAAGGTGTGCAAAGAGTTTGAGAATCACTTTCACAGTGAGTATGTAGACTACACTCTTCAGAATGGATTTTTGTTCAAAGGGAAATAGTTATGTGTTCCAAGGGGATCCATGAGGGAGAACCTCATACAAGAAAAGCATAATGGGGGTCTAAGTGGACACTTTGGATTGAACAAGACCTTGGATCTAGTGGAGAGATTCTATTGGTGGCCAAAAATGCAGAGAGATATAAGGAGATATGTAGAACATTGTGGAGTGTGTCAAAAAGAAAAAAAAACTTCATCAAATGCAGGATTATATCAGCCATTTCCCATCCCAAGTAGAACATGGGATTGCATAAGTATGGATTTTATTGTGGGACTACCTAGGACACCTACTAGTTTAGCCAATGTGTTTGTGGTAGTAGATAGATTTAGAAAAATGAGCCATTTTTTCCCATGCAAGACAATACATGATGCTAGCCATATTGCCCACTTGTTCTTTAAAGAGATAGTGAGGATACATGGCTTGCCAACAAGCATAGTTGTAGATAGAGATGTGAAGTTTATGGGACATTTCTGGAAGACACTTTGGAGAAGGATAGGAACCAACTTGTCACATAGCTCAGCTTATCATCCTAAAATGGATGGCTAGACATAGGTGATCAATAGGGTACTTGGTAATTTGTTGAGATGTTTGACAAAATAATATGGACAAAGTTGGGAGAAAGTGATACCTCAGGAAGAATTTTCCTATAATGATAGCATAAATTGGACCACAGGAAAGAGCCCATTTGAGATTGTTTATGGGTTACACCCAAGGGGTGTACTTGAGTTGAGAGACCTACAAGGTTATGAAGGCATCAATGGTCATGCTGATGATTTTTCTCAATCAATGAGAGAGGTACATGCAGAGGTTAGGAAGAAATTAATGGAGGCCAATCAGAAGTTGAAAGGCAAGAGAGATGAGGGAAGAAGAGATCTGCAATTTGCAGTAGGTGATCTAGTAATGGTGTTTTTGAACAAGGCTAGGCTACAAAAGGGGATATCTAGTAAGTTGTAGATGAAAAGGATTGGGCTGTGCAAGGTGTTGGCCAAGTATGGACCCAATGCCTATAAGTTGGAACTACCCAAGGAGATGTCAATTTCTCCAATCTTCAATGTGAAAGATTTGATAAAGTATAAAGGGATAGAAATGGATGAAATGTAGTATAGTATTGAGCTAAACAAGGATGTGGGAGATTTTAAGACTCTGGATCAGATCAAACCACAAGTTGAAAGGATATTGGATTCAAGAGTGAAAAAGAAGACCAGACATAAGATCTATATGGAACATCTAGTGAAGTGGAGGAAACAACCAGAGTTAGAAGCCACTTGGATAGCTGAAAGTGACTTCAAGAAACATGGAATTAGTGAGGAGTTCCTGACACCATAGGCACCCTAACTTGTTTGTTGCAGGGGGAGAATGGTGCAGGAGCACCCTAAGGTCTTTGAAAGATCTTTTTGGTCATTTTGGCTTGTAGGTTGGTTTAGCCAACCATCAGTTAATAAGGACTATGTTATAAAGTCCCAATTGTGTTTAAGGTGTGAATAGGGTTAGTAGTGATTAGGGTTTTCTAGTGATGAGGTCAAATTGTACCTAGGGGTCTATACCCTTAAAAGTCAACCAAAAGGTCAAAGGGTTGACCAAAAATCCAAAATGGAGTGGCAATCAAGGTTTTGGTTTTTTAAGTGTTTTAAGGTTATTTGATATGTTTTAGGACCAGGTTGGGCCATTAGAAGCAACAAGTTGTCATTTTGGCAAAAGATGTAAAAGTTGTCATGAAAACTTTTGCAACTTTGCAAAGTTGTCATGACAACATTTCCTAGTTTTTAGGAAAGGGATTCAATGGTTCCCAAATCATGACATGAGGGTCCAAACATTTTAGGGTAAGGTATATAAGGTGGGAAAAACCCTAATCTAGGAGTTAGTTCCATTTTGTACAAATTGTGTGTGCAGAAGGAAGGATTAGACTATATTTTCATGACAGTGCTATGATCCAGTAGTGTAATGGATTGAGAAATTTTATGTTGGCATGTGCTTACTTCTTGTAGCATTTATTTGATCATTTTGTGTGACTGGTGAAGGTTTTGTAAATTCTTTTATTTTCACAGTTTCACTGTCTAGTTTTGAGGCAGATATGTAAATATGCCACCCTCTTGAATTCCCATGGTCAAAATCCTATGGCCTCTTGGATTCAAGTAGGGGACTCTATGTAAATTGTGTATATAGGTTATGTATTTTTTTATGTAGGGGAAGACATTTTAGCATCAAGCCCTCGGTAAGTGCAAGTGCATTCTGGTTAGGTGCTTGAATGGAGCAGTGGCAAGAAATCTTGCTCAGTGGATTTGTTGAATCAAATCAATGGTGGGGCCATGTAGAGAGGATATTACTTGATAGTTTTATGCAAGGATAATTTCAGGGGAGGTGTGGAAGGCAATAAAAACAAGTCAAGAAACCAGACTATGTGCATGTTCCCTAAAACCCATGAAAATAGGGGTTTCTTGGAAAGCTAGTGTACAGACAGAGTGGGAACTTTAGACCTTGAAAATCTTAGAGAAGAGGAAAACATCACAAGGAATATATAATTATTTCCCAAGGGTGTTAAGGGACTTTAGGAGAAAATCCACTTTTTATAGTGAATAGGAGGGCTAATTAGGCCTAAAAGGCTACAAGGCCTTAACTACTAGAAATATCTAACCTGATTTGAACTAGGGTGAAAGGTCCATAAGATTGGATCTAAGTGAGTTGAAAGAGACCTAAATAAGGTCAAGAATCTCATCACAAGGAAGATAGAATAGATGGAGGAGTAAGTGATCAAGAGAAGCCATGGATGAGAAAAGCTATGGAGAAGGACCTAGTGTGAATTTGAACTTGTTGGAGAGCTCCTAGAAAGTTAGAGGAATAAGATAGGAATCCTCTAGTTAGGGCGGTGATAGGAACCCTAAGATAGACCAAGAGAAGGAATAGTAGAGAGCAATAAATCTCTAGGAGTGGGAGCTCCCCATCAGCAAGCAATGACAAATAAGTAACCTCACACACATAAGAAGTAAAGTCCTCCAAGTGACTATTTCCCCTTCTATAAATCAAAGAAAGAGACATAATTTCCTAGCCTATTAGGAGTAACCATGACTGAGAGACTCAACCATATACCCAAGGAACTAACACTTACATTCCTAGTCCAAGCATTAGTTGACTGACAGTTTGTGTGACATTTCAGGTCACAACTAAGCATAGTGAAATCAAGGCGCTAGAGTGGAACCCAGAGCTCTGATACCATATGTAAGGACCGAACTCTTGAAAACTTGTGCCATAATGAAAATATTCACAAGAAAAAAGATTCGATCAGCTAAGTCAAACATTGAAATCACAAGACAAAAAATACAAATGTTTTTTCCTTGAATTAAAAGACAAAAAAAATAGGTTCACCAAAACTGTCAAATAGATTATGTGACACATGAGTCCATAATAAAGAAGAGTGTTGACCAACTATTGAAAACACCCCAATACAACACATTTTCATAAAATATTAAAGACATTAACAGAATTCGACCAACTTGTCGAAATACCATAAACAAAAGAAAAACTTTGACCAATCTATCAAAGTGCATCAAACACGAGATATTTTTCTTAAAAGGAAACATATATTTTAAAAGATTCATCGAATGAATGTCATAAGAGTGCACATATCAATACAATAGACCAATGGTCAATATGAAGAACCATAACATACTATATATGCTGACCTTCCTGACAAGAGCTCTAGAAACCTTCTACACACAAAACATGAGGGGCGAGAATATTGGAGTGCATTTCCACCCTATTATGAAGTAGTTGTGCTTCCCTGGAATATTTCCTGACATGAAAGATACCTAGCCCAGCTAGAAATAGTCTAACAAAGTAAAATCGACTGAAGTAATGGAATTGTGTTACATGATACATCCACATTCAAATTACAGTAAACGCATGGACTTCCCAAAAGAATTTCTTGAAATAAAACTGACTCCATTTCACACATATGGAAAATGTAGTGCAAAGATTCTCAGTTAATGCATAGTACAACATGGTTCATGAGTGTATCCAACATACATAAAGAACATAAGTAAAATTCTTCCCTTAACTGTCAAAACATGTCAAGCTCAAAGCTTCACCAATATTTATCTGGTCCAAATGGAAATATATCTTGGTTTCATAATAGAACATGTAGAAAACTAAAGAATGCATAAATGGGAAAAAATATATACTTCACTTCAAGGTATTTATGGAAATTCAACATATTAAGAAAGCATAAACATATAACAAATGAATAACAGGTATAACATGTATATGAGTCTAAGTAATGCACATGAAGTCTATTCTTCCCTCTCTTATTTCTACTCATTAAGATTTGACTTTCATCTCTTTTATTTAAAAAGTAGGAGTAACACAACTTTACCCCAAACACTAAACACACTCAAGATCAATGTTCTATGAAATCCAACAAATCTTACAAGCTAGGGTATCCAAATGATAAATGTGTTCGCTAATTCCAACATAATTCAAACCTTAAAAGGTCTCCATTTATCATGAACATCTATAGATTAAATCATTTGGGTAATAATTTTATGATCCTTGTTTCTCCTAAGTTAAACTTATTCATAAAAGGATTTCATCTTCATTAACATCTCCTTTTACTATCAACTATCTACAATAATCACTTTTCCTTATATTCAATTATGATTTAGGGAACAAAAGAAAAAACAACCATGCTTACCACCCAAGTTCCTGCAGCCAGTAGATGTCAGAAGAAACCAGAAATATTCTATCATCCTTACAAGGTTCAAAATGTTTTCTAGACAAGCTTTCTAAAATATTCAGTTTGGAATAATATAAATAATTTCCGTTAAGTTTTAATGACAAAATCAGGAAGAGGATTTATCAACTGTCATAATTTTTTCCCTTAGTTCATCAATGTTTCAGACACATCCATGTTTCCAAATCAACAGGATAATAGAGGTTTCTTTAAAATTTTGATTCTTCCAAAATTCTGTAAAGATAAAAGTACATCCCTTCTATCACCAAAAATATATTGTATATTAACAACTATTCAATCCCAAAAATATGAAACCATTTTTTTCTATATATAGCTGAAAACATAGTCTAAAGGTAATTATAAAACAATAGAAACAAAATAACATGGAAATATGAAGTCAATTACCTATGCTTGGTTTTTCACTTTCCCAACCTGCAAGTCAATGGGGTTGTTGTGACACCTAACCTAGATTTCTGTGAGTATATCTCCAGGAAGCAAACCCTGATCCACATCAAGATCCAACTAGTGAACTTGCATATGAATACATGGCCATCCTGAGCCACTAATAAGTGGGATATCTAGGGTTTAAGTCATACCTTCAAAGAGGTCATCAACTAAGCCAATATTAAACCCTTCAACTCTTGTATACTTAATGCCCTTCAAAATGATGTCCCTATAAACCTGAGGAGACAATGTGACCCACTGTAAAGTGATACACCCTGACGGAAGCACAACATTTATGTCGATGAAGTTGTTATAGAGGAAGCCATGATCATACCTAATGTATCTATAGTCATGCGCCATGGCAAACAAAAACCATCTGTCCATCGTAGGTCCACACACAACTACAATGGTGGGCACATTCAATTTCATCATGTGATATATGACTCTCTCAAATTCTCTAAGGAGAGAGGAGAAATCTTGTGTCGACGTCTTCTTTCATCCACTCCAAGTCTAATCTATTTCAGTAGAACATGCCATCATTGGTGGTGACAAGGGCTTTGGCGTTTGGCTGTTCAATTGTTTTCAGGGATGAAAGAATGTCATTGCAAATCTCAGGAGTGAACCTATGCTCATTTTTCTTCACAAATCTTAGGAGGAAGATCTTTCTGTGGTGCTCAAGGCTACACATTTTCATCTTGTAGGTTTTCTCCCATGATATGCCCTACCTTTTTTGGTAATTCCTTGTTATTCCCAGAGCTAGAATCTCAGATCTCCCTTGGCTGAAGAGGACTAAGAAAAGTTAAACTCTGTGAATGGGAGTTGATTCCCTCCTTTTTTTCCATTGACTATCTTTTTTTAAAATCTATCCAACCGTCCTCCCCCCAATTGCTACCACTCCCCAAATATCATCATTACTCCACTCCTTACCTTCTGATCACTACAATCTTTACGCCCCATCTACCTCCATGCGTTGCACATCCCTTTCCTCATTAAAACCAACTTCCACTTCACTGAGTCATTAAAACAACTCTAGTTTCCAAGATACAAGTCCATCATGCCTCTGATGTAGCATGACTCTATGTTATTAAACATATATATTTTTAAATATTTTCAGCTCATAGTTAGTCGAACCTGAGTTGGATTAAAAGGGAAGAGGATTTTGACATCCTTCCCTCCTTATAAAATACATCATCCTCGATGATTCACCCAGTTCACTTCTTAAACCATCAATATTTATAAGATGCAAGTATCACATAATAAATACCTTCATTAACGAGTATATAAGACAATACAAATGGTTATAATCATGAAATCACGTTTCTTACTAAAACTTAAAACTAGTGTTTAGCATTTCTAAATTGATTCTTTCCTTTAAATTCATAAGCATTTTAGTAGAAGTAACACACATATTCAAAAAAAAAAATTCTATTCCCTTATCATCAAGAAATGTCGACCTACTTGTCGAACATCAAGTTAAAATACTCCAAATATAATTTCACATAATGTCTCGTGCATCATTATCCATGTGCTAATAATTTTTGCAAGGTGTGTGCCCTTGGTCTCGGTCAGGCCATGTAGCGGTTGGTGACAAGGGTTTAACAACCTCCTATGGATTCTATAATTCAAGTGGTTGTATCGGGCATTAACAGTTCAAGCTTTTGGTGCAATGACAACCGCCCAATCTAACAATTGGTATCAGAGCTAAGGTCATAGGTTCTAACCCCATGCATGTCCTGAGGGTGGGATTGCTTCAAGGTGTGTGCCCTTAGTCTTTTTCAGGCCATGCACTGGTTGGTGACAAGGGTTTAACAACCTCCTATGGATTCTATAAGTCTAATGGTTGTATCGGGCATTAACAGTTTGAGCTTTTGGCGCAACGACAACCACCCAATCTAACAATAATATCATATTAGAGTCATAAATTGTAATTTTTGACATGGATTATATCATCTCAAGGATATACATGCAATGCATAGCTACTATTTACAACCACGTTCGTTTTAATGTTCTTTAACATTTTATAACTGATAAAACATATTTCAACAAAATATTAATGCAAGAATAAGAATAGTATGCTCTTTGAAATCTACTCCCTTATACATCCTATCAATGTTCCACACTGAACATGATAGAGAATATCACTTCATATCACATGAATAGCAATAAATAACACACATCCTAGCCACCTCCAGATCATAAGAAATCTCAAAATCAAAGTTTACAAATTTCAACTCGAAATCCCAAAGATGTGAAAAATCAATAGAAATAAATGTGAACAAGAACCACATTTGATGAATACAAAATATTTGGTGGCTAAACAATGACAAGAAAAACTTAAAATTCAAGTAGTCCTTCATCACTTCCAAAGTTCATCAAGCCAAAAAATAACATAACCAAATGAAAACCAATTCATATATACAGAGTGACTATTAGTAGCCACAAAGAGGGAGTAGAAGCTACACAACATCTTGCATCCAAGGTGTGCTAAAGAACATGAGCATACACGTGGAAAATATTTACCTCATAGATTACATCACTATGTAATGGTACATTCTATTTGTTCATACAACATAAAATTTTTAAGTCTTCCATTTTTTTTTAAATTTCTCAATCTCATGCAATCCTAAATGCAAGAAGAAACATGCAAATGCAGTTACTAACTTTCCAAGATTTTTCTCTTCATACATAACTTTCTAGGATCATTTTAGGCATATCCTAGTGCAAAAGTTAATAATTAGTTAACTTCAAAATTAAGTCAAAGAGATTTACCTTCTTTCTTGCTTCACACATGCAAAGAAAATAGACATTTTACTTAAGTGCATCACCCACACCCAATATATTTTGCACTTCCTCACTAATTATAAATTATTCAATTTCATACAAAAATGTAATCACTTCAATTTTAGGTTCATAACTTACCAAGCATTTCAAAAATATTTCATCTTTTACATTTTTAAGGGTAAGCAATGAAAAATAAGTAACCTCACACGCATAAGAGGTAAAGTCCTCCAGGTGACTATTTCCACTTCTATAAATCAAAGAAAGAGACATCCTTTCCTAGCCTTTCAGGAGTAACCATGACTGGGAGACTCTACCATCTACCCAAGGAACTAACACTTACATTCCTAGTCCAAGCATTAGTTGACTGACAGTTTGTGTGATTAAAGGTCACATCTAAGCATAGAAAACTCAAGGCCCTAGAGTGGAACCCAGAGCTCTGATGCCATATGTAAGGACCAAACTCTTGACAACTTGTGACACAATGACAATATTCACAAGACAAAAGAGTCGGTCAACTAAGTCAAACTTTGAAAGCACAAGACAACAAATACAAATGCTTTTTTCCTTGAATTAAAAGAAAAAAAAACAAGGTTCGATCAAAACTATCAATTAGATTACGCGACACATGAGTCCATAATAAAGAAGAGTGTCGACCAACTGTCAAAAACACCCCAACACAACACATGTCCTAAAATATTAAAGAAATTAATAAAATTTAACCAACTTGTCAAAATAACATAAACAAAAGAGAAACTTTGACCAAACTGTTGAAGTGCATCAAATACGAGATCTTTATCTTACAAGGAAAGATATATTTTACAAGATTCATCGACTTACTTGATGACATTAATTTTCCATTAGTATACAAACAACACTTTCGGTAAGCCTACACCGAAAGACAGGAAAGATCAAACCAAAGATCAGATTAAGAGATCACCAAAGATGACTAAGTACAGAGAAAACCGATGACACAAGTTAGTGTGTAAACCAAAAATCACAAAGCAGAAAGATAAAGTGAAACCTGACAGAGGAACCCGAAATGCAAGTTACAATGCAGATCGACAAGACAAATACAGTGTGTATAGTCAGAAAATGGAAGCACTTCAATTGTAGACTTGTTTAGCCTTCCAAGTAAGTGGTTTGGGGTCATGAAAAGTGCCTTGAATGGGTTCTTGATCTTGACATGGCTTCCCCCCTTGTTCTGTCCCTCTTTCCACTCCTTTTTAGCCTGATTTTTGCATTTTGGACTGCAGACTGGTGATTTTGGGCTTCAAGGTCAGTGTCAACCTTTTAGGTCTAGGTTTACCTTGACCTTGACCTAGGTCAAGGTTGACCTCAACCTTNTGACCTAGGTCAAGGTCAACCTTGACCTTGACCCAGGGTCCAGATCCCGGGGTCTCACAGTTTTTGGATGTCAGTCTTTGAAAAAAGTGTTTTCCTACTTCCGGGTCGGCTGTTTCGGGTTCCAAAGCGTTGATTCCTAAATTATATTTAATATAGGTCCTCTTCTAGGGGCATGGGTCTAATTGGAATTTAATTATCCTATGTCGGCCTCCTTAGAAGATTGTGCCCTAATTTCATATAAAAGGGAGCCTTTCTCCC
>MU227297.1:2835142-2851503 GCA_018584345.1 Thuja plicata
TCCCCTCATTTTCTCTAAGTCCTCTATTGAAGCCTATGCATCCTTGAGCAATTGAGAAACATCATCAAGTGAAGATTCAAGAAATAAATCAAGAAAGATTTGAAGCAAGGATTCATCCACCATCAAGTCTTCAAGCATTCAAAGAGATCCATGGGAGGCCATTGAAGGATGCAAGCCACATAGTTCCCTTTTGGTGATCTCTCCATCCACCTTTTTCTAAGCCTATTCCAAATTCAAGAACCCATTCAAGACTTCATGTTGGAGATCTACAAGCAAGAGATTAAAGAAATCCTACCTTTCTACATTCCACATTTTGAAGCATACTTGTGGATACACAGATTCAAATCTGCCACAAGGACTTTTACAAGCAAGGTGAATTCGTGCATTTACTTTTTTTATCTTTATGCAATTTCAATTACATATATTTGAGGTTAATTCCAAAATCGGGGTTTGACTAAGGCAAACCCCTCCCCCACAACAAACAATCCTCTTTTTCTTGCAGATACAAGTTTGGGACTGCAGATTTGGACACAGATCTGGATACCCTTTTCGGCTTTCTTTCAGACGGCGTGAACAGATTCTTTGTCAGAACTATGTAGGTCAGGGTCGACATTATTGGGTCAGGGTTGACATTTGTGGGTCAAGGTCGACCTCTTTCATAAGATGAAATTGCAATGGAAAAATATTTTTGGGTTTTGTTCGTCTCTGCGTTCCAGTTCAGGGTCATCTATTAGCTTTTCCAGAAATAGTCTATAGACCTCAGAAAACAACATTCTTTAATCTGTAATTTTGTAAGGTTGGTTCTTCTTCCCATCCTTTTCAATTACTATAATTAAACATATTCATTTAATCAATTAACAGAATTTAAGATCCCCTTCTTTGTTCTCTTTCTGAATAGTTGATTCATTTGTGCATTAACCCTTCTTTTGGGTTGATCAACTTGGATCTTCCATTTGTGCTTTTGAGGATAGAAAAGGAGCATCTTATCTTCTCCCTAATCACAATTACAATATACAATCAATACAATTCAAATTAAATGTAAAGTAGGGTTAAGGGATTTAACACACTTTAAGCAAATCAAACAACAATTAACAAATAATCTCTTTATTCCCCCTTTCCTTTCTTTACACAGTGCAACCGACAGACAAAAAAAAAGGATAGTAAAGCATTACCAACAAACAAAACCGAAGGACAGTCAAAGCATGACCGACAAACAGAACTGAAATTCAGTTGCAGCCCGCAAAAAGTGGATCTGACTTCCACGTCAGATAAAGCAAGTGTATTCAATTTATAGGATATTTAATTTTTTTAAATCCATTTCTTTAGGGACAAGAAAAATTAATGTAAGTGTTTTAATCAGTCTAATTGATTTAAAACACATAGACTAGGAGATCTAGGTATAAGTTGTAAACCTGGTCTTAGAGTTAACATTATTTTTATCAAAACTCGATGAAGTCAATCCATCTATAAATAGATGATGCAATCATTCTTTAGAATGTGTGTGTGAGAAGGAAAAAGAGAGAGGAGAACATAACGAGCACATCTATGGATTGAATTGAGAGTTTCAAGAACCAGAACAAAAAAAGAAGGATTTGGTTAGCAGAACCAAGAACGGGGGAAACCGATAATCAAAGGTATTAATAAATCACAATTAGGTGATAATATTTTTCATGTAAAACTAAACTGGATCTATATCACCAATAGGAGATTACATTTACCAGGTTAATTTATGATTTTCTATCATTCTAACAAGTGGAGCAAAGTGTAAAAGTCCTTTCAAGGAAGCTGGTGGATTTAACAGTGCAACATCAAATCTCTTAACCGAGTCCACACTTAACAGTGTTGCTAAAGCTCTTAACAGAGTAGAATTTAACAGGTCTCCACTGATACTCCTAATAGAGTAGATCATCAAAAGTGATCAAATTGTAAGCCTTAACTGGCCCCTTCCAATCTATAGATAGTGAAGTTTTGTGGGTGCCATCCCCACCGCAGTTTTTACTTCCTAACAGGAGTTTTTTGTGATATCATATCTTGTGTTATGTGTCAATTACTTTCATGAATGTTTGTATGAATGATTAACATGTTTATTAATGTTATGAATTGATATAAATCACATCAAGATAGTTTAGATTAGATTGAATGGACATGCAATTGATTACAAAGGTTAATTGATTAAAGGATACAAAAAGTTTAAGAGATACTGATTCACCCCTCCCCTCTCAGTACATACTTCCCATTAATCCCAACAATTGGTATCAGAACTAAGTCTCTTCTTGGAAATATTAAAGGCTTAAGAGAAAAGATCATACAATGGAGAAGTACAAACTTGATAAAAATATTGAGAACAAAAAGTTTGAAATTTAGATGTTCCATGAATAATATAAAGAAGCTAGAATAAGTATGAGACAGTTGTTGGATGAAAGAAAGAATATGAAATATCGTTGTAATGAGACAGATTATCATGAGGAAGAGATACCAGATTTCTTTGAGTCTTCAGGATCAACTATAAACAAAGCATCAGATACATCAGAAGAAAGCATCACAAGCCTAACTGAAATCAATCTACATCTGGCTAGACAAGTTAAATCTCTACGAATCAGTCAAGAGACACAGATGGTAAGGATGATTGATGTCATGAATAATGCTAGACAGAATGAACAAGAAATAACACTAGCTATTGATGATAGAAGAAAGATCACAGAAAAGTTACAAGAAAAAGATTCTGAAATACAAATACTTACAGAGCATCACCATGAGATAAAAAAATTAGATTATTCTTATGAGTCAAGAGGAAAACATAATAAATGTTGAACTCATTGAAAGAATAGAAGCTATCGGTGAACTGAGGGATGAGAATGAAAAGTTAAAGAATGAATTAAGAATACAACAAAAACATAAGGAAATTATCAAAAAGGCTGAAGAAAGCAATAAAAGAATGGATGATTTTCTTGAGGGACAATGAAGAGTCAACAAAAACAACGGTCTAGGCTTTACCAAAAAAGGAGAATCATCGATTCAATCCAATCCAAAGAATATCTATGAAAATCCAAGACCAAGAAAGAATAAATGCAATCACTATGGAAAGAAAGGACATACATCAAATGTATGCAGAGGCAAAATGAAAGGTATTCCTAAATATACATCTTCATTCATAGGATTCTGTTATAAATATAATAAGAAAGGTCATAAAGAATATGAATGTAAGTCTGAGATGAAACAACCAAAGAAGGAAACCTACATGGAAAAATACTGTCCTACATGAAAAATGAATGGGCACACAACTCTTTAATGCTGGAAAAAGAAAAGACAATCATAGAAGCCTAAAGGTCAAGAAACTCCCTATCAACCAAAGAGAATCGGTAATCAATATATATGAGACTACAATGCTTGGAAAAATTGTACAGCATGTGGAAGATATGGTCACATTGTTGCAAATTGTATGAGACAATGGACTAGAAATTCTAGAGGTTGGACAAACCCCGGAATGGCATGCTTACACTGTCATAAAGTTGGTCATCTCAAGAAATACTGTAGAGACTGAATGACAGAGACAAGCACATATCCCAATGGAAACACCATTGAAGATATATGGAGGGATAGAGACAAAATGTGGAGAAAGTCTTCAAGTAATGATGAAGCTAGAATGAGAAATACGAATGGTGACACCCCATCCAATGGATCTAGTGACATCACCAATCCCACCTAAGAAAAATAATTATGAAACTGCATTACCCCAAGCTATTACTTTACATCAGTTCCATAATATGTTGATATAATTCCAAACTAGCATAAGAAAGATGCATCATGGTTGTACTTGTTAAAATATGTGATAACTATGCTTTCGGTCATATATATTGAAATTTGTTGGTATACACTCAAAGTTAAGACTGCCTACATTTACCGAGATGCATCGGTTAAAAGAAAAAGTTGCTAGTATAGACCGAGCCTCATCAGTAAACAAGCACATGAACAAGTTGTCAGTGATACCGAAACCTGTTGGTAAAAGAAAAGTGAACATCAACTGCTCTAAAATGTTGTAAGTATCACTGATGGAAGTAAAGTCTTCACCGACGAACTCAGTCTTCATACATTGATGAGTTGGTAAGCATTTATGACACGCATTTTAGGGAAATGACTATAAATAGGGCATCAAAATGACTCATTTATCACGACACCCAGAGCAGAGTGACCAAAGGAGATTTTCAAGGAGAAAGAAACCAAGCTACAGAGAGATCATGACTTAGCCTCTAGCACTCCAAAGCAGTTTAGAGATCTTTGGAAGCAAAAATGGTAAGTTCTTCGAGACCGACAACTCTATTTTTATGCATTACACAGAAGCCCTAATTTTCTGAAAATGGCATCGACTTCACGAACCGTGAAATATAAGAATGCAAAGAAAGATGAGTTCAAGCTCATCAAGAACATGACATGTCAGGAACCTTATTATAAGATCCATCTGGAGGTTTCCTCACAACCTAATGATGCTAGTGCATTTTCATGCATTCCAGCTAGGGTTTTGTTGGTTGAAGATGTTCGATCCTTATACACTGAAAGATTGTAACGTCAGAGGTAGAAGAAGCTTACAAGAAGCTTTATAATGATGATAGAACACTTAAGGAAGAGCACAAACACATTGAGGTGAAAGGGCTCACCAATGCCCTAATGTTTCCTAAGGTCTTCAAAACTGATTGGATTCGGTTAGTACTGAGCAGAATGCATAACAAGTTATGGTTAGATGAGCTGAAGAAAATAACCCAAGATGTCATCCATATAGTCACAGGTTACCCTGTAATCGATAAAGTAAAGGCACTAAAGCATCCACCGAAGGTAGAGACTGAAAAGATGACAAGAGCCAAATGGGATGGCTGAGGATTGAAAGTAACAACAATAACTGATGATGAGATTAAGTTTGGTGCATGTGTTTTGGGTTACAAATTATTCCAGGCAAGAAGATTAAACAACATAGCATCAGGTGCAATGGACACAGCCTACAAAATTGTGAAGAAGGGTACATAATTGGACTTATCCAAGCTACTCCTGAATCAGTTGAAGGATAACCTAAAGACAATCAGGAATGCACAGTCAAACACTTGTAAGTTTGGCTCACTAATAATGTGTATCTTCTTCTATTTTCAAGAAAAGTTCCCATCGGTAGGAGATGTGAAATGGGGCAACACCAAGCCGATCACCATGCAAATAAGTGAGCACATAGTTTCACTGGGAGATAACTTTGAAATAGTCATGGATGAATACTTCAATGTATTCAAAGACCAGATGCAAAAGAGGGTAAGAATCCGGGTAAGAATCCCCGAGCAACTCATTGAGTAGTATAAGGATGAGATATGCTTCATGGTTGACACAGATAATACTTACATCAAACCTACTGTAGCAAGGACAGCATGGTTACAACCATTGGAATATGAGATCAACATTGATCTTGCAACAAAGGCAATTGATGCCTTAATCAATAAACCATTGGACAAGAAGCAACCAAGGTTTGGCACATATGAAAGGCCAAGGCACAAATTAAATTAGGCCTAGTTTTCAAGAAAATAGTCAAAAAGAAAGACAAGATGGTAAATAATCTCAAGAAGATTCTAACAACAACTGAGGAAGAAGCTGAGGAAGGTGAAGAAGTTGAACAAGAGGAGGAAACTGAAGAACAATTATCTGTAGGTAAAGATGAAGAAAAGAATGACTCCGAGGAAACATAGTCAGATACACTACCTCCTCCACCATCTAAGAAACCAAGGACAATAGCTGCTTCAAGGACTAGAAGCCAAACATCCAAAGGATCTACTCCTTCACCTCTGAAGAAAGGAAAGGTCAGGACTTACAAGAGGAAAGCTCCCACACTGAAAAGAGGACAAAACAAGAAAGGAAGGAAATTCATCAGAACCTAAGAGGACATAGAAGACACCAAGCAAGATGAAGCCATAGAGGTAGAAAATGTCAAGGTAAAAGAACCTGACACTATTGATGACATTTGTGTGTATATTGTAAATTCTAGATCTATTACAGATCTACACATTAGAAAATGGCAGAAATTAAATCAAGAAGATCAGAATAAAGTTGAGGAAGCCATGATAGATAAAATGTACAACTTCAAATATGTACCAATGCAATTTGAAGGAAGTTATGTCCCAAGGGAACTCTTGGATAGATTATCCTCCCATTGGACATTTGCATTGAAGAATGAGAAAGAGATTAGAGAGAGTAATTTTTTCTTTAATGCCACCTAAATATAAGTAGGTAGAGATAGATGAGATGATGGAGAAACACAACAAGAAATTCTTACCAAAGCTGAGGGCATATAAGTTTCTTGAAGGCAAGTTAATTGCACTTGAAAAGGACAGCCACAAGAAATGGTGCAAAATCATGAATAGACCTATTGAGGAGGTAATCCCCAACAAAGACCTTCAACAACAAGATGTTGACAAGGAAACTAAAGATGATACATCTATTGAGTTAGATAAAGAAGAGGATGATACAATAGGGAACAAGACTACAGATGTTGCAGATGAGATATGGGATGATACCAAAAATGACAACATTGTGGATACTAATGTCATTGACACTATCGATGAACCAAAAGATGAAATCAATAAGGATGAATATGTCACTATATTCCAGGCAACATGCCTATATTGATACAAGCTATCAATATCCTGCAAGAAAAAAACAAATCACTAGAGAAGGATACTCCAAAGGATGCAAGAGAAGAAGCAAACAAGGATAAAACTGATGGTAAAAAAAACATCGGAGATACTCAAGATGTAACTGACACTAACAAGGTTACTGAAGGAGATAAGGACAAAGATGCAGAGACTCAAGACAAGAATGAAGAAACCAAGACTGATGATGCAAAGGACACCAATGAAGGAGACAAACCAAAAGATGGTACTCCTTAGAAAATAGACAAGAGTGCTACCGAAAATGTTAAGGTGAATGTGGAGATGTCTGTAGACACCCGATGAGCTAAAACTGATGCCAAGTAGCAGAAAGAAGTACAACAGGTCACCTCATCGAGCACAACAAAAAAGGATGATAAATTGGCAATGGTGTTACATTCTACCGAGTCACAAAAGAAGAAGAAGAAGAAAAAGAAGAACAAGTTAGAGGTTACACTGGATGAAATCATTGAAATACTAAAGTGTGACCCCTCTACACTTGACATTAACGCATTACAAGAATATGGAGAGATATGCCAGAGGAAGGCATTGCAAGAAAAGCTAAAGAAATAGCATAGGGAATCCATGTACTGGAGACAACACAGGACATACTACATCAAATTGTACCTAATGTTGATATTGATCAAAACAATCCTATACTTGATCAACTAGATACCCTCACCAACGCAATCACAACATAGAACATTGATGTTGAGAAGGCAATTGAGGAGAGAGCTGAAATGAAGTATTAACAGAAGATCATAGAGAACATAAGCCAAGAAGTGGTAGTAAATAAGGTAAAGATATCATAATTCATATCTGAATTAGACCCTATCATATCTGAAGCTATAACCTTGATTCAAAAGCTGAGCACAATAGAGAAGTTCACTAAGGAAAATAGTGACAATATAGCAAATCTAGATGCAGATCTAGCAACCAGTGCTAGTAGATTAACCACAGATGGAGACAATGCAGTAACCAAGCTACAAGCATATCAACTTCTGCCAAATCTTACACGGCTCCAATAGCATATCAGTTCTGTAAGGCAACTGATAGGAACTCCCAAGATGTCCATAGCAGACAACATCTATGATATGCATTCAAAGATCACACTTGAGCACATGGATTTGGAGAACCTCAAAGAGAAATGGGAGAAAATTATGGAGGACATGAAGTCTTCACATTCCCATATTTTTGATAAGCTCTAAGGTAAATGACCTTTGCCCTTAATATCAAATAAAGGGGGAAATGATATAAGTACAAAGTAAAAAGGAAAATATTATGTACATTCATTCAGATGGGAAATGGTAGATATGTGTATGTATATTCATAAAGGAAAAATGATATGTAGAAGGAAAAAATATCATATGTATAGATATACCGACATATACATAGGGGGAGTCATTAAATGACTATGGATTATATATGTTGTATATACTTAACATTTTGTTAGTATTTTGCACATATCCATTTTTGATACTAATGTCAAAGGGGGATATTGATGACATTAATTTTCCATTAGTATACAAACAACACTTTTGAAGCCTACACCAAAAGATAGGAAAGAGAAAACCAAAGATCAAATTAAGAGATCACCAAAGATGACTAAGTACAAAGAAAATCGATGACACAAGTTAGTGTGTAAACAGAAAATCACAAAGTAGAAAGATAAAGTGGAACCTGACAGAGGAACCCAAAATGCAAGTTATAGTGTGAACTGACAAGACAGATACAATGTAACTGACAGAAAAAACAAAAGGATAGTCAAGCATGACCGATAGACAAAACCAAAGGATAGTCAAAGCATGACCGTCAGACAAAACCAAAAGTCAGTTGCAACCCACAAAAAGTGGATCTGACTTCCACGTTAGATAAAGCAAGTGTATTTTATTTATAGGATATTTAATTGTTTTAAATCCATTTCTTTAGGGACAAGAAACATTAATGTAAGTGTTTTAATCAGTCTAATTGATTTAAAACACATAGACTAGGAGATTTAGGTATAAGTTTTAAACCTGATCTTAGAGTTAACATTGTTTTTATCAAAACTTGATGAAGTCAATCCATCTATAAATAGATGATGCAATCATTCTTTAGAATGTGTGTGTGAGAAGGAAAAAGAGAGAGGAGAACATAATGAGCACATCTATGGATTGAATTGAGAGTTTCAAGAACCAGAATAGAAAAAGAAGGATTCGGTTAGCAGAACCAAGAATAGAGGAAACCGATAATCAGAGGTATTAATCAATCACAATTAGGTGATAATATTTTTCATGTAAAACTAAATTAGATCTGTATCAGCAATAGGAGATTGCATTTACCAGGTCAATTTATAATTTTCTATCATTCTAACAAGTGGAGCAAAGTGTAAAAATCCTTTCAAGGAAGGTGGATTTAACAGTCCAACATCAAATCTCTTAACCGAGTGCACATTTAACAGTGTTGCTAAAGCTCTTAACAGATTAGACTTTAATAGGTCTCCACCAATAATCCTAATAGGGTAGATCATCAAAAGTGATCAAATTGTAAGCCTTAACTGACCCCTTCCAATCTGTAGATAGTGAAGTTTTGTGGGTGTCATCCGCACCGCAGTTTTTACTTCCTAATAGGATTTTTATGCGATATCATATCTTGTGTTATGTGTCAATTAATTTCATGAATTTTTCTATGAATGATTAAAATGTTTATTAATGTTATGAATTGATATAACTCATATCAAGATAGTTTAGATCAGATTGAATGGACATGCAATTGATTACAAAGATACAAATTTTTTTAGAGGTACTGATTCACCCCTCCCCTCTCAATACATACTTCCCATTAATCCCAACATTAATATCATAAGAGTGCACATATCAATACAATAGACCAATGGTCGATATGAAGAACCATAACATGCTATATATGTTGAGTTTCCTGATGGGAGCTCCAAATACCTGCTACACATAAAACATGAGGGGCGAGAATATTGTAGGAGTGTGTTTCCACCCTAGCAAGAAGCATTTTGATGAACTATATCTATTTATATGTTTGAATTCATTTATTAATATTCAAATGAGTTGCAGGAGTGATGATAAATATTATCAGTTAATGTATTGTCATTAATATCAACTTATTTGAGTATTATTATGGTGGAGAACATCAGTTATGTATTGAAGATTTGGAACAAATAATGTTTATGTGGTCAGAAAAATGAAGAGTTATGTATACACCGAGTAAAATACAGTGTATACCAAACGCCAGTGTTAACTGAGCAAGGGATTGGTGACACAACTATTGATTAAGAAATTAACTCTAACTGAGGCCGATTAAAATACTAAGCTGACAATTGATGATTTTGAGGTAAAAGATAAAGTTTTTTATTTGATCAAACGGTTATGAAAATTCAAGGAAGATCGGATGACAAAGATTGGAACGTATTTTTAACGCAACTGCCGAGGAAGGATCAAGCAGGAAAATGAATAATGGAGATTAAGCAAAAAGATTTGAAGGATGAAAATTAAATGATACATGATGTCTATATAAGAGACAAGAGATTCATTTATGAATCATGTACATAGATGCTGAATCATACATGGAAAATTGATGCATGATTAATCAAGCTGGTTAAAGACAGAACCGAGCATTTCTACAGACATCATCGAGCAAAATATAGGAAAGAGGATTACCGAGTAGAACAAGTATGATGTGAACTAAAGTGAACAAATTGATCAGAGGTATTATGTACTTAGAATAGATCTGAATATATGAAAATCAGAGTTGTATTTGAATTAGATCATTACTGTATCAGTTTAACCATTACTACAGATAAATCTCTTAACCGAGTGAGATAGTGAATCCTTATTATAACATTCAGAGAATGTTGATTTTTTTCTTGTTGACCCCATAGTGAATGCATGGTCAAGAGAGAACTAGTAGTTTTAAATCCTCTAACAAGGTCATACTTAACAGTGTGCATTGTAACCTTTAAAAGGGTTGGCTCTTCATTGAGCTCACTTCAGAAGAGTGAAAATATTTTGGGTTACCATTCTCAGATGGTTTTTCCCTTAACAGGGTTTCCAAGTTAAAAATCAATGCGTCAATGTGTATGAATGTTGTGGACTGTTATTTTACTTTAAAATTTATTTTAATGACCTAGATCGGTAATAACAGTATTAATTTATTGATACTCGATAGACAACTTAACAGTAAGTATTGGAATCACAGTTTATACTTCACCGAGTTGAATTATATGATTGAATTTGTTTTGATATACATCTGGAGAAATTTGGGACTGTAGGATAATTTTGTGAGGGCACTGAGTCTAACTTATTCACGCCCCCTCTCAGTTATTATAACAATAGTTATGCTTCCCTGAAACCTTTCCTGACATGAAAGATACCCAGCCCAGCTAGAAATAGTCTTACAAAGTAAAATTGACTGAAGTAATGGAATTGTGTTACGTGATACATCCACATTCAAATTATAGTAAACACATCATGGACTTCCCAAAAGCATTTCTTGAAATAAAACTGATTCCATTTCACACATATGGAAAATATTGTGCAAAGATTCCCACTTAATGCATAGTACAACATGGTTCATGAGTGTATCCAACATACATAAAGAACATAAGTAAAGTTATTCCCTTAACTATCAAAACATGTCAAGTTCAAAATTTTCACCAATATCTGTCTAGTCCAAATGGAAAATATATCTTGGTTTCATAATAGCACATGTAGAAAACTAAAGAATGCATAAATAGGTAAAAATACATACTTCACTCCAAGGTATTTATGGAAATTCAACATATTCAGAAAGCATAAACATATAACAAATGGATAACATGTATAACATGTATATGAGTCTAAGTGATGCACAAGTCCCTCTCTTATTTCTACTCATTAAGATTTGACATTCATCTCTTTTATTTAAAAAGTAGGAGTAACACAACTTTACCCTAAACACTAAACACACTCAAGATCAATGTTCTAATAAATCCAACAAATCTTACAAGCTAGGGTATCCAAATGATAAATGTGTTCGCTAATTCCAACATAATTCAAACCTTAAAAGGTCTCTATTTATCATGAACATCTATAGATTAAATCATTTGGGTAATAATTTTATGATCCTTGTTTCTCGTAAGTTTAACTTATTCATAAAAGGATTTCATCTTCATTAACACCTCCTTTTACTATCAACTATGAGCAATAATCACTTTTCCTTATATTTAATTATGATTTAGGGAACAACAAAATAAACAACCATGCTTACCACCCAAGTTCCTGCAGCCAATAAATGTTGGAAGCAACCGGCAAGATTCTAACATCCTTACAAGGTTAAGAATGTTTTCTAGACAAGCTTTCTAAAAGATTCAGTTTGGAATTATATAAATGTTTTTCGCTATATTTTAATGACAAAATTAGGAAGAAGATTTATCAACTGTCATAATTTTGTTTCCCTTAGATCATTAATGTATTAGACACATACACGTTTCCAAATCAATAGGATAATAGAGTTTTCTTTAACATTCTGATTCTTCCAAAATTTTGTAAAGATAAAATTACATCCCTTCTATCGCCAAAAACATATTGTATATCAATAACTATTCAATCCCAAAAATATGAAACCATTTTTTTTCTATATATAGCTAAAAACAGAGTCTAAAGGTAATTATAAAACAATAGAAATTAAAGAACCTGGAAATCTGAAGTCAATTCCCTATGCTTGGTTTTTCACTTTCCCAACCTGCAATTCAATGTGGCTATTGTGACACGGTATCTAGATTTCTGTGAGTATATATCTATACAACAAACCTTGATCCACATTGAGCTCCAACTAGTGAATTTTCATCTGAATACATGGCCATCTTGAGCCACTAATAAGAGGGCTCTCCCAGGGTTTGTCCGCCAAGACATTGGATTCCATACTTCTTGCTCTAGGGTTTGAGCTAGACCTTTGAAGAGGGCATCAACTAATCAAATGCCAAACCCTTCAACTCCCATATACTAATTCCCTTCAAAATGACATCCCTATAAACCCGAGGAGACATCTTGACCCACTAAAAAGTGAGAGACCCTGGTGGAAGCACACCATTTATGTCGATGATGTTGTTATAGAGGAAGGTGCAATCAGACCTCATGTATCTGGAGTCGTGTGCCATGGAAAAAAGAAACCCTATTCCCATCGCATGTCCACACATGACCGCAATGGTGGGCACATTCAATTTTATCATATGATATATGAATCTCTCAAATTCTATAAGGAGAAAGGGGAAATCTCGCGTCGACATCTTCTTTCATCCACTCCAAGTCTAATCCATTTGAGTTGAACTTGCCATTGTTGGTGGTGACAAGGGTTCTGGCGTCTGACTGTTCAACTATTTTTAGGGTTGAAAGAATGTTGTTGCAAAGCTCGGGAGTGAACCTGTGCTCATTTTCCTTCATGAATTTCAGGAGGAAGATATTTTTGTGATGCTCAAGGCTGCACATTTTTGTCTTGCAGGTTTGACTACAACATTTGGTGTCAAATTTCAACACCAATTTGTGGCGGCACTACCATTTGTGTGTATTTTTGTATTTTTTTTCCAAGTGCCCCCAATGTTGTTGTAATAGTGATGATACCATTGTAATTGTGACACCCTCTTGATTATAAACAAAAAAAAAGAAAAAGAAAGGCTCATTTATGATCGAGCTGTGCATGTGAGCGGAAGATGGCCCTAATTAGTAAACTATACCATTGTGCGAAGAGGGCTCTTTTTGTATTGAATCCAGCAGTCACAACTGAAGAATCCAACAAATCGTTCATTGCTGGTTAGCACTAGTGTTACCCCCAGGTTTGAAATTCAGCTGGTTTCCTTCACGTTTAGGGTATAACAACTTGTAATTTCTAAATTTTTTGATGTTCAAATTATTTCATTTACGGTAGCAACGTATTAAAAAGTCATTTTTTTTAGTTCTGTCAGCGACTTCAAGTATAAGATCAACAAGCCACCGTGTACTCACCATTTGAGGTATGTCTTATTTTTTAGCCTTTGGTTAAGAGCATATTACATGACTAGAGGCGTATACCCTAATATGGCCTGATTGATATTAGTTAATATGATGAGCATATTACAACTTTTTTGTCTAAGGACCTAATGAGAACATACATCATGATTTCATCAAAGGTAAGGATCCCTTTAGGTAATATTAGTCAATATGATGATCACCTGCGTTAAGATTTAGAAAGATGTATAGGTGAGACACAACATTTTGATTATTTGACCATCATTAAAAAACCTAATCCATCTACTAATCATTTTTCTTTTGAACATGTCGATTAGCCATGCGTGTCCATATCTCATCTATTGCCAAGTCAATGTCACAATTCTATCCCTGAGCAACCTGAGAAATTTGGCGTTTGATATCTCTATCATTACTATGACTTGTGAGGCAATATCAAAGTGTGTGTCTCTTATACGAATCAGTAAGCTTTCTTCTTACCCTATTAAAGATCTCATTATTTATTACTTTCCAGATGTGCCATAAATATTCAGTATTAAAAGAAAGCCAAAATAAGCTATGGGTATTTTTCATGCCTCCAACTTAGCCAAAACAATCTCAATATAAATATTGTTATAATTGTTACTCCAAACATGGAATCCATTACAAATCATAGAGCAAGTATCTTTAGAAAAGAGACAATAAAAAAATGGTGTCTAATGATATTAGTTTTCCTACATATAGAGCACAAATAAGAATTAAAACCATGCATTTATATGGCATCCTTTCGAGGATCATTAACCACCTGAAACAAGTCTTTTTAGTTTCCAAAATGTTAGTCCATAATATTATAATTTTAGTTTCTGAAAGTGTTTTTGTAATATTATATTCTCAACATTAATATTCCAAGATCTATTAGTATGCTCAAATATAATAGTTGTTAGAAAGAGTTTTGTATATGTCTTCAGCTTTAGTTTTGCACAAAAGGGATCCATCAATCTATTTTAAAGTCCTTGAAATGTTTCTATTCCCCAACATAGGTGATAGGAAAGTTAAAAACCATACAAGCTTAGTACAAGTCCTCCAATTTGATTGAGGCATATGGTACCTCATGCAAAGAGTAGCCCAATCCAGTTGCTGACCATTACATAAGATATATTTAAAGCATTTGATTCCAAGTTAGGGCCACTTTTTGGTAGAGAAGCCTTATAATAGTGCAATTTTCTTTCCTTTATGTTCCAAGTTCCACTAAATAGACTTTGGTCCATAAACATTTCTCTTAACTATTAGAAAGAGAAATTTAGTAACTTATGTCGACTAGGGCCCATGCCTTGGACTCTAGAATACATTGGGTCATATGCAGATAACTACCTGCCTACAAGTAAGGAGGTCACTGAGAGACATGTTCTTCCATTGTTTGGCACCTTTTGGGACTGCCAAAGAGATTATTCTTGATTGAACCCTTCCATGGTTCAGCCCCTTCAATAGCCCTAAAAAATCCACTTGACAACAAGAGCTATCCCTTGCTTCATCAAGTCCTTTAACCCTAGACCACCAAGCCTATTTTCCACATAACACTAGTCCCATTTGACTGAGTGCTTCCTCTTCTTATCCTCACCATCCAATGACAAGAATGCTTTATTTTTTTGCAAATGTCATTGATTTGATAATTAAATACACACAAATAACTTCCAAGATGGAATGTCAACAACCACCATTGGAGGGAAAATGGTTAGGATTTAGCTATCAATGATTATAGATTTCATAACTCAGAATAGATGATAATACAATGCTCAAGAGCCCCATTTCTTCATCCAAAAATGTTGGAATTTGTTGGCCAATGATACGTGGCTGTCGTGGAGGACTTTAGGGAAAAGTAAAAGTTTGTTAGGGATATCACTAAGACCATATTGCTCTCATTTTGTTGAAGGAAAAAATTTCGTTCTTTGTAGATTAATGTTCAACCGATATGAAGGAAATGAAAAAGATAGGAAAGACTATGGTGACAAACGACCTTGATGCTGGAGAAGAAAAAGATTAATCAAGGGTTATGATTGCATTTGAGAACTCATTTTTGGCAAATGAAAAACTATGAAAAATTGATTAGTAATTTTGGAAGGATAAATTAGTGGGGCGGGAAATGAGAGAAATCAATGGGAATGCCATGTGAGAAATTAGGGTAATTATGACACAATAGGGAAAAGTGGGATGGAGAGAAATTAGGGGGTTGACATAAGTTAATAAATGAGAGGATTTTAATAATTAAATTTAAGGAAATTAGCCAATTAATTAAAATAAATTAGTTAATTGTGGGAACGAGGATAAAGAGGTTCAATAAATATAATTTATTTACCAAGACATGAGATCTTAGGACAAAGGGGTAAATTAATGGTTGGTTTCCCCTAAAGAGATTAATCAATCTACATGATCGTTTAATGAGACAAGTGGTTAAGGTAAAATCGATAGGATATGATGCAATTAGAAGATGAACATTAGTGATTAATTAGATTTTTTTCATTATTTAATTAATGAAGGAATGACACAATGGTGACAAATAATGAAAACCAAATGTGTGACATAAAGGAATAGTTATAACAATGGCACAATGATTTTACAAGGTAACGCTAAGATGTTAAAAATGTGGCATCGCAAGTGTTGCCTATTTTTTAGCATCTATAGAAACAATATTGGAAGAAGGATAAAGAAAAAATCACAAGAAATAATG
>MU227297.1:2881452-2905883 GCA_018584345.1 Thuja plicata
AATATGAGTGAAGAAGAAATTTAAATCTCCACTATTTCTAATTTAAATCACTTTTCCTTATATTTAATTATGATTTAGGGAAAAAAAAAAAAAAAAACAACCATGCTTACCACCCAAGTTCCTACAACCAATAAATTTTGGAAGCAACCGGCAAGATTATAACATCCTTACAAGGTTCAAAATGTTTTCTAGACAAGATTTCTAAAAGATTCAGTTTGGAATGATATAAATAATTTATGCTACATTTTAATGAGAAAATCAGGAAGAAGATTTATCAACTATCATAATTTTGTCTCCCTTAGTTCATCAATGTCTTAGACACATACATGTTTCCAAATCAACAGGATAATAGAGGTTTCTTTAACATTTTGATTCTTCCAAAATTTTGTAAAGATAAAAGTACATCCCTTCTATCGCCAAAAACATATTGTATATCATATCTATTCAATCCCAAAAATATGAAACCATTTTTTTTCTATATATAGTTGAAAACAGAGTCTAAAGGTAATTATAAAACAACAGAAATAAAAGAACCTAGAAATCTGAAGTCAATTCCCTATGCTTGGTTTTTCACTTTCCCAACCTGCAAGTCAATGCGGCTATTGTGACACTAGACCTAGATTTTTGTGAGTATATCTCTAGGAAGCAAACCTTGATCCACATTGAGCTCCAGCTGGTGAATTTGCATCTGAATACATGGCCATCTTGAGCCACTAATAAGCGGGCTCTCCCAGGGTTTGTCCGCTAAGACATTGGCTTCCTCACTGCCTGCTCTAGGGTTTGAGCTAGGCCTTTGAAGAGGGCATCAACTAAGCCAACGCCAAACCCTTCAACTTTTGTATTCTTAATGCCCTTCAAAATGACATCCCTGTAAACCCGAGGAGACAGCTTGACCCACTGCAAAGTGAGAGACCCTGGCAGAAGCACAACATTTATGTCGACAATGCTGTTATAGAGGAAGCTATGATCAAACCTCATGTATTTGTAGTCGTGCACCATGGAAAATAGAAACCTTATTCCCGCCGCATGTCCACACACGACCGCAATGGTGGGCACATTCAATTTTATCATATGATATATGAATCTCTCAAATTATCTAAGGAGAAAGGGAAATCTCTTGTCGGCATCCTCTTTCATCCACTCCAAGTCTAATCCATTTGAGTTGAACTTGCCATCGTTGGTGGTGACAAGGGCTATGGCGTCCAACTGTTCAACTATTTTCAGGGATGAAAGAATGTCGTTGCAGAACCCATGAGTGAAGTTGTGCTTATTGTCCTTCATGAATTTTAGGAGGAAGATATTTCCGTGGTGCTCAAGGCTACACATTTTCATCTTGCAGGTTTTCTCCCACGAGACGTCCTGCCTTTTTTGGCAAGTCCTCATTGTTCCCAGAGCTGGAAGCTTGAATCTCTCTTGGATGAAGAGGGTTGAGAAAAGCTAAACTCTGTGAAGGGGAGTCAGTGCCCTCCTTTTTTTCACTATCTTTTTTTTTAATCTATCCAACCATCCTCCCCCCAACTGCTACCGCTCCCCAAATATCATCATTACTCCACTCCTTACCTTTTGATCACTACAATCTTTATGCCCTATCTACCTCCATGTGTTGCACGTCATCTTCCTCATTAAAACCAACCGCCACTTCACTAAGTCATTAACATAACTCCAGTTTCCAGGATATGAGTCCATCATACCTCTGATGTAGCATGAATCCGCGTTAGGATTATAAATACATATTTTTAAAATATTTCTAGCTCATAGTTAGTCGAACCTGAGTTGGATTAAAAGGGAAGAGGGTTGTGGCATCCTTCCCTCCTTAGAAAATATATCATCCTCGATGTTTCACTCAGTTCACTTCTTAAACCATCAAGATTTATAAGATGCAAGTATCACATAATAAATACCTTCATTAACAAGTATGTAAGACAATACAAATGGTTATAGCCATGAAATCACATTTCTTACTAAAACTTAAAACTAGTCTTTAGCATTTCTCAATTGATTCTTTCCTTAAAATTCGTAAGCATTTTAGTATAATTAACACACATATTCAACAAAAATAATTATATTCCCTTATCATCAAGAAATGTCGACCTACTCGTCGAACGTCAAGTTAAAATACCCCAAATATAATTTCACACAATATCTCATGCATCATTATCCATGTGCTAATAATATCATATTAGAGTCATAAATTGTACTTTTTGACATGGATTATATCATCTCAAGGATATCCATGCAATGCCCCTCATAATATCAAAACTTACATCAAATGCATATAGAGTGGAACCCAAAGCTCTGATACCATATGTAAGGACCAAACCCTTGACAACTTGTGCCACAATGAAAATATTCGCAAGACAAAAGAGTCGGTCAGCTAAGTCAAACGTCGAAAGCGCAAGATGACAAATACAAATGCTTTTTCCTTGAATTAAAAGAAAAAAAAAACAAGGTTCAACAAGTGACATATGCAATATTACCTTTTCTTTTACCTTATTACTCATGAATTGAGCCAAAGTAGAGGCATTTTTCTCCACTTAATTTGCTCCTTTTGATGTTGCCATCGGGAGGAATGTGGTTTCTCAAATCAGAAACATGATGTTGAGATTAGAATAGATTGGATAGAAAATAACATGCAGTTAGAAAGAAGATAGATAAATCAAAATGAAAGTAAAGGCCTCAATTTATAGATTTTTTATGAGGAAAATCAATGGATATGATTCAATGATTAATGGATGGCTAGGATTGATTGATATATATAGCATTGATTGATGGCTTAATCTTGTGACAAGTGTCACAAGGAGAGTGTATGTGTAAGAGCTAGCCGTGCTCACACATGCGTGAGCACACAATGAGAAGAACATGAAAGAGACATGTCTATGATATGTGTAAGAGATATGGTGACTATAAGGTGAACTTTCATGTTCACATGTGTCAGAAAAGGGGGGGTAGGGACTCTTGTCACATGATAGAAAGTGTAAATCTTAATACATGTAAATGGATCAATGACTAGGATTTATTGAATAAGAATTGAGGATGAGGTGGAATTAAATAATAAGAGAAATGGTAATGAAGGTTAATAAGCCTAGATCAATTAATTAATTGATTTAGTTGGAGGATAAATGGGTAAAGTTGGACATAATTTAATAAATGCAATTTTATTTAATTAAAGGTGAGAAATAAATTTGAAGTTTAAATTAAATAAATAATAAATGTTTATTTAATCAACTAGAATGGGACAAGTCAAATGTTGTCAGGTATGGATGAATTTAGGTGTATATAGTAGGAATGATAAAGCCACATAGAAAATTTATTCAACAAAAATACCACACTAACACAACACCCCTATAACTAGTGACCATAGCTTGTTTACAATATCATAAGCCCCCAAGTCAATATTGTTATCAACCAACCCATGAGTTACACACGTAATAAATACAATACATACATGACATAAATTATAATGGACACAACAATTACCTAATGAGCTATTTATTCAAGATTTACATCTTACGATAAAAAATAAATGATATCCATGCAAAACAACTAAAAATATATCCTAAGCATGTTCATCTTCTTAGATTTTATATGATAAAAAAAATTAATAATAAAATTGTATAATTCTTGTGAAGAAAATGTACAAAAGAATCTGAAAAGATAAAACATCAAGCAAAACTAATAAATGTAACCAATTATAAAGATTATCAATAAATATTGCTTGATTCCCAACGATTATTGTTAATAACTGTTTTGTTTTTCCTCAAAATAATCATCTAACCCTCTCTTCCATTCTCCAAACACCAAAAATTAACCCATAATTCATCAATTACTCTCAACTTTTCTAAGTACCATGATGCTTGGATAAGCATCATAGCAAAAAAAACATAAGTATTTCTCCTCCAAAAACATAGAAAAATATGGTGAAAAAATAATTATATTTTTCATTTCAAAAGTGACCAACAAACAAGCCTTTAACTTAGTAGTGATTCATCAACCCATGAGGAATGCAATCCCCTAAGTATAGATGATGAAGGTACTGCAATCTTTGATGTTATTTTTTTTTATCTTGTGAATCAAAACATAGGAAATATCGGTTTCTATGTAAATTAACTTTTTTTATCCTTAAGTCACAATGAACCTCAAAACAAATACGTAATGTGTATATATGTTTGGAATATATATGTATTTAAAATAGAATCTAACTTATTGTTTTGTCAACTCCTCAATTGTGTGTGTGTGTGTGAATACTTTTATTTATTTAAATAAATTTCAAAACTTCATTATTAAAAAAATTTACACATTTTTTATATAAGTGTAGTCATTTAATCGAAAAAAAAAATCCTAAACATACACACATGTATATACATTTTCTCTCACACATTCTCATCACCATGAATATAAACAAATTTTGAATCAAACAAAGTCAACCAATAGACACAAATGCACAAAGAGAACACATTACACTTTTTAGAAGAACATTTGAAAATGGAGACTAATAATAATGATATAAATACAAGACGAAATGATAAGATTGCCTAGCATTTGCAATCACTTGAACTTTACCTAGTACCCCTCCTCTATGCAAGACATTCATATGGTTTTTTGTTTTTTAGTTTCCCTAAAATAGAAATAAAAGAGTTGTACTCTATCTACTTGTCTTAGCCAAGATGACTTCTTCTTCATGACATTTTATTTTATATGTTCATAAAATGTTCTAGTTGAAAGAGTATACTGATATTTATTTTTCAAAGTTGACCTAGAACATTAAAGAGTATACTGATATTTATTTTTCAAAGTTGACTTAGAAGAACATGTGGCCTAGTGTTTTTGGCAACTCTTTAAAAATATCTTTGAGTACCAACCATTCTTATATTAGAGTAGACACCACTAAATCAAGCAAACAAGAAAATAAGAAAGCACATTCTACCGAGTCAAACATGTAGCTAAAGATCATATCTTGTCCAGAGAATCTACCTTACCTTGGCTTAAATGTTTAATCCTTCATAAAATTAGTATTATTCTAAATTAGAGATAATTTAAAAAAAAAAAAACTTATCATTTGCAATCCCAAGGCATCTAAATTTTAGTATCTATAACGAATTCCTACATTATTATCGTATCTAAAGCTAGCTATTCTATCCCCTAATTTACATTTCATAATTAACATTTATTATTTCAATTTTCTGATATCTTGGACGACAAAGATCATTTATTAATCTAAAATTAGCTTATGTGATTGTATAGCCCAAATTAACACGTTTCAGTTGCATAAAGTGAATAGGACGTACATTATGTTTTGTAAAACTTACTAGACTTCGAATCCTACCTCGGAACGTTTTCGGAAAACAGCTGCTACAATCCAACTTTGACCTTCACGATATTTCTGATTATGTGGACCGCCGCCATTATTAGGATTTTCCCACTCTGCAATGCTCTCACTTTTGTGGGGTTGATGAGCTCATGCTTTTGTAACAATCCACCCACGCTGACTTGCCAGGGTGGCAGATTTTAACTTAGAACAACCTAAACGGCTAAAGATGTCAAAGTCAGAAAAGACGCGGAAGGTTCTCCGTACACACAGATGCCCACCATTTTGGGACTCTCTCATGTAAATACATATTATCTCATTGCCTTGGATCAAATTTGAAAGGTTGGGTGTTTCTTCATTGAGAGGTAGTTTTTGTAAGCTTAAGTTTGAGTTAAATCAATATATAATATAATATGAGTGAAGAAGAAATTTAAATCTTAAAAATAATTTCTAATTTATTAAGTATTTTGATAATTTGATATGGGGAGGTCAAGTAAGAAATTAACAAGTGTTAAGTTTTCGGAGTTTTAGGATAAAATAAGAAAATATGTTTGAGGATTTTTCATTGTCTATAGAATAGGTAAGGATTATAGATAATTCTTACGATAATTTGGTATGAATAGAAAGGTTTTAGTAGAGAATGTATGAAACAAAATGAGCTAGCTTTGGTTCAAGAATAGCTAATCAAATAGTCAAGAATATACCATATCATTAAATGACAGTAATTTATCAAATGTCAGTAAATGTAATAAATTCATCATAATGCAAAATTTATTTTTGACTTTTGGTGTGAGTCTACTAAAGATGTTATTGCAAATATAAGTGTTTATTATTATAACAAAGACGTTACAAATCATGAATCTAAATGTGAATGTAATCAAATATCTTATTATTATATTATTGTTTGGTGTGAATAATTATTATTAAATGTTTCACTTACAAAACTATTTATATTGTTGAAGAAACAAGATCTCTCATTAAATATGTTTTTTTTATTATGATTAAAATTATTTTCAACCCAATCTAACTTTTAGTTAGAAAAGTTTAAATTTTAGCGTGTTGAATATAATTGTTTGTAAGGTGAGACAACTTTGAACTTTCTTCTTAGAACTATTAAGATATTCAATGCACAATTGAAAATTAATTAAAAGACTGAAAGTAATTCAAATGCTATATATAAAATGCAATAAATTCAACATATCCACAATTTATTGTTGACTTGAGACATGGTATCCTAAAGATATTATTACAAATATAAGTCTTTATTATTATAATAGAAATATTATAAATCATAATCAAATCTCTTATTACTATACTAAGAATGTAGTCGACTACCATGTTATTATACTATAGTTTGGTATAAACTATTAGGGCCCGTTTTGTTGCTAGAATTGACCTGGAATTGGAAAACTGAAATTGGTGAATTGATATAAGTCAATTCTAATTTTGGTATAGGCCAATTAAATAATATTAAAAAATTGATAAATAATTAAACATATGATTGGCACCAAAAATCAATATTGGTAACTAAGCTTTTGATTTTCAGAGACGTGGCAAAGAAGGAAGGAATCCCACCGGCTTTTTGATTTAGCCTAACTAACCGTGTTTTCTCCAGTCAACGGGGCGTTCTCCATACACGCTAATTCAAACGTCAAAATGTACCCATCAACTTTCTTGGTATAGAAAGTTCAACGTTGAAGAATATAATGTTTACGCAGACTGGATAGTAGCATAAAAAGGAACAAACTTACATTTGAGATCTGAAAAGAAAATGGAGCAGACGACGATATTATTGGGGACGATCATTTTCTTCGCGAGTGTCCTGCCTTCCGCGGCAGTTGTATGCCCACTGAATATAACGAGGGAACTGGATGCGTATTCATGGATATATGAGCAATGCTTTCTACGGGACAAATCTCATTGCTGCGAAAGCGTCACCGACTTGATCAAAATTCTGCATTTCTCGTGGATGCACGACACTCGTTCCTTCCTATTACCCGACAACAAAACGGCCAATTCCTGCGTCGATGAATTCAGCGAGAAGCTCATAGGTCGCGGGATCGACTCCAAACTCCTCGCTACTTGCGGGCTGGGAGTTCACAGTTTTCTGAGCGGCCCTTCCACCTGCAACAATATTACCGATTTTCAGACCTTCCAGAAGACGATCAACGTTTCCGCCCTGGGAAGAAACTGCAACGCATCGGGGCCGGGCAATTTCGATTGCAATGACTGCATGAAGGCCATGGGCAAGGCGTTCTATTCCTTGAATCAAATCCCCCTGGACGACAAATCCGTTTGCGCCCAGTTCGTCATAATTTACGTCGGCGGCGGCATCAACTGCTACGATGGCCTCGGCCTTGATGCCGGATCTTGTATTCTCAGCGTCAACAATTTGTCTGACGTGTCAACCGCCTTGCGTCCTCCGCCTCGTCCAACGCATAACACAGGGACTTCCAGCGCGGTTAAGAAGATGCTTATCGTGACGCTCGTTCCTTCGCTGGCGGTTCTCGTCCTTGTGCTAGCCGTCGTTTTCGGGTACCTGAGAAGGCTTCGCAGCTTGAAGGAAATGAATCAGAGGAAGCTGATGCGGAGATACCAGATCCTCAGCGAGAGTACCGGCCTGTTCTTCTTTGACATAACTGAGATTAAAGAAGCCACGGGGAATTTCTCGGAGTCGAATCTGATCGGGGAGGGGAGCTTCGGAAAGGTGTACAGAGGCGCTCTGGCAGACGGAAGGCGAATAGCTGTGAAGAGATTTAAGGACTTAAGGCAGAGAGCGGAGGAGGAGTTCAGCCACGAGATCCAGATCATCAGCAGCACCAAGCACCGGAACTTGCTGCCTCTGAAGGGATACAGCGTGGGGATCATCGGCCAAGATCCAGAGCAGGTTCTGGTTTACGACTTGATGGAGAACGGCAGCCTGGCGGACTATTTCTTTAGTCCTACCCGGCCCTGTCTGACGTGGCCGCAGCGGTTCAAGATCGTGGTGGGTATAGCGAGGGGACTGGCGTACTTGCACGAAGACGCGAAGCCGGCCATTCTCCACAGGGACGTCAAGGCGGCGAACGTGTTGCTGGACGAGGACCTCAGCCCGCTCGTCGCCGATTTCGGGATGGCGAAGTTCAAGACGGCGGGCAAGACGCACTACACCACGCGGACGGTGGGTACGATGGGCTACGTTGCTCCCGAGTACGCGATCTACGGGTACTTAAACGACAAGAGCGACGTCTTCAGTTTTGGTATCGTTGTGCTGGAGCTATTGACGGGTCGTCGAGCTTTCGACTCGCGTTCTAAACGTCTTGAGCATGTCCTGGTTTCCGACTGGGTGGTGGACATGAGTCAGAATGGGAAATCTGGGGAAATAATAGACGAGAGGATTCGGGATAGTGGTTGCAGGCAGAGTATGGAGAGGGTGTTGTTGCTGGCGTTGAAGTGCGCGCACCCTCGAGTAGGGTGCAGACCTTCGATCGGGGAGGTGCTGTTCATTCTAGAAGGCATGGAGGGCAGCCCTTCGCAGAACATGATGTGTGCACTGCAGAACATGGAGTTGGACATCGAATCCTCATGTAATAGCAGGGGCGACTTTACGTGGCTTATGTCTTCCGAAAGCCCCGATGGCCTTTATTCGTCTAATTCTACTTCTTCGTCAAGCTCCCGGGAATTATCAGTGTGAACAGTTTGGGGGAGAGGCAGAGACCTGACCCTGTAAAAGTGCGTGAGTGAACTTGGAAGCTTTGGAACGCCTGTTTCAATCTCTCTATTTCATGCTTCGTTTCCGTCTTGGAATCGTATAATGTATTTCAGCGGGACAAGGCGGGTATGATGACGGGTTAGAGTCTTGCTATGACTTCGATCCCGGTCGCGCATCCGGATGAGAATAGAAAGTTTTTAACCACACGGAGAAAGGAGCTGTGTGGAATTGTAAATCTTGAAACGGCGCTATCTTTCTTATTCTTATAAGATTTTATTTTCTTCATTATCTAATCTTATTTAATTGGAAATGATAACTTTCTTTTCTTTTCTGATATTGCTATCATGATTCAATTGTATAGTTATTGAGTCAAATTCATTGACTCATATTTCATGATTAGTGGTTCACAAAAACCCATCTCTCATAAAAAAAACTCATGTTTCATGAATAGTGGTTCACAAGAATCCATCTCTCACGAATATGAATGGAACACTTCACTCATTGCATCTAGGTGATGCTCACAAAAGTGACGCATTGGGACTTCTCGAGAGATAACCCATCCCAGTACTACTCCAACCCAAGCACACTTAACCACAGAGTTTCCTCCATGGTTAAGTTCACTCTCCTACTTATTAACTTTCTTTTCAACATAAGAAACTATTTTAATTTATTTTTATATTTTTATATACTAAAGATTTATAAAATTTGATATTTCTTACTATCTTTTATATGAATTATATATATAAAATATTAACATGCTAGTTATTATTATTTTGTGAAGTGTGGATCTTCTCTTAGGGCCCGTTTGGGTACTGGAATACCATATCCTGGATATGGTCAATTCAGGAAGATGCTGCAAATTCAGGTAGATGCTTATCCTCAAAATGAAATCCGGAATATGGACCGACCCGTTTGGTTCACTTGGAAGATGAATGAGAAGATGCATAAGGAATTTTAATTCTTTATTTTTTAATTTCTTTGAATATGGTGTGCATGTATGTGTGTATATATACACACATGCACACATGTGTATATATACATACATACATGTGTGTATTACACATGTATATATATGCACACATGTATACACATATACACACATGTGTGTATACACACATACACACATATACACACATTTGTCTACATATAAACACATACACACATACATGTGTGTATATACACACATGTGTATATACACATACAAGTGTGTATCCATGTATACACATATACATACATGTGTATATATATACACACATGTGTGTATACACATATACACACATTTGTGTATATACACACACATATACACATGTGTGTATATATACACGCATATACATACCATACATAGACACATACAAGTGTGTATCCATGTATACACACATACACAAATTTGTGTATATATACACATATATACATGTGTGTATATATACACATATATACACACATACATGTGTGTATATATACACATATACACACACCATACATGTGTGTACATATATACACATACAAGTGTGTATCTATATATACACATATACACATACAAGTGTGTATCTATATATACACATATACACACATGTGTATATATACACACACATGTGTGTATACACATATACACACATTTATGTATATATACACACATATACATATGTGTATATACACATGTGTGTATATATACACATGGGTATATATACACACATGTGTATATATACATACATGCATATATATACACACATGTGTATATATACACACTTGTGTATATATACATAGTTATGTATATATACACATGTGTGTATATACACATATGTGTGTATATATATACAGGTGTATATACACACATGCATATATACACACATGTGTATATACACACATGCATATATATACATCCTTATAGCAATATAATATACATCTTTATAGTCGCGGATCCCATGAAATATTAAATTTGCTTTTGTAAAAATTGGAATTGGAATTGAAATTCTAATTCCACCTATTTAGGTGGAAGATGATATTCCCATTTTGGCTCCAAAATGAAAATTTCGTAATTCCAATTCCATTTTTATTCATGGACCCAAACATAGAATTTGGCATTATCTGGAATTAGATAATGCCAATTCCAGTCATATCCCAGGAAACAAACGGCCGTTATAGTGAACTTGATAATGAATTCTTCTATTCTTTTGACCATTTATTATTATTATTATTATTATTATTATATATATATATATATATATATATATATATATATATATATATTTTNTTATTATTATTATTATTATTATATATATATATATATATATATATATATATATATATATATATTGTTAACCATTTTTTAATTAAAAAATCTTTATATATGTACTGAAAATGTTGAACTCGACATCATTTAGATGACTAAATTACATATGTACTAGGCACAAGTGATCTTAGGCCTCTTAGACTTTAATCTCGAAGAGGTATTTGATTATAGTGGGTCAGCTGCCTTTTCCTTGTTCCCACTTGGGTCGTTCCCTCTCACCAACTCTGCTAAAGCTCTCAGGAGGTGGGTCTTCTAAAAGATTAAATGGATTTCTCTTCACCCAAGATCTGCGAAGGCGAGGGGAGAAGATACGTCCATTCAACCTAGTGATTAATATCTAAAGAATGCTTCAAACACATAAGAAAAGTTGTTCATTCTAAGCACCAAATTTGAAGTGTTGTCTAACTACTAAAAACAGACATGAAAGTTTGAGGAAGACACACAAGGTCTTCGTCAAGTGTCCTGAATAAAAAACATTAGTAGTTTATCATTGATTCTTCATCCCATAATTGCCAAAGTTCTGCACAAATCATCAGTAACACACAAATCATGCATATCAAGTGCAAAAACAAAATTGGGAATGCGAAAACTCAGAAAATAGCATCAAATTGATCCAATTTACCAATTGTGCAATAATCTGAACCAACTATGTAGAATAAAGACCCAACTGTGCAAGAACATCAACTAACTACGTAGAATGCTTGACCAACTACACAGAATACCTGACCAAGTGCACAACTTGTGATTAGGGATCCAAAATTTACTAAAAACTTGCAGAATTAAAGAGTTTTGATACAATTGATCATATATGACTAATCAGTATGCAATTAGCATTCATTTTCAAGCTATTTTGGAATGATTTGAGTGAATTGAAACCAATTTGGAAACCCCTAATTAGCCTATATAAAGATTGGATTGATTTGAAATAACTTGAATTGAAAAGTTTGGAATTGCAACCCTAACTAGGTGAAATTAATTTTAAGAGCACCAAACTTAGATGTGAAGTTCTTTTTAGGTACCCAAATTTAAATGTGAGATTCCTTGACCAAATTAGGGTTCATTTAGACCATTTAGGGTTCATTTTAGCCTTGATACAGAAAGAACTGAAAGCAGAAAGCATAAAATGTAGATCTACTCCTTAAACCCTAAAACAATAATCCTAAACACCCAAAATGCATCATTATGACCAACTGCGTAGCAATATTGACCAAGTGCGCAACTATAAGAACCAAGTGCATAGAACTAAGAGCCAACTATGCAAAAACCCTAACCAAGTGTGTAGGAACTCATACCAACTACACAACTCTCTTCCAGGACCTGCAAATGCAAAAATACATCAAAATTAGTCAGTTTAAACATGTTTCATGTCGGGTTCACCAAATGTAAGTCATGCAAAAAGAGAAAATAATATATTGCATGCAACACAACCACAACCTATAAAAGCATACAAAATAAATCCTATCCTAATATAAGTGAAATTGAGATAAAGTGCATAAAAGAAATCAAATGAATTCAAACACTCACTCAATTTGACTCCTATGTCCTTTCTTTCTTCTCAAAATGTTGATATGTTGCTCACATTATGACAAGATGCACCTATAGCATGAAAGCAATTTGGAATGGTAAAAAGAAGATTCAAAAGATGTGGTTAATTTGATTGAGAAAATGGATCTCAATTTATAGGAAGAGAGACCAAAATGTAGAATTAGCAATTAGGTGTGCAAATTGGAAATTTGTCATAATTGAGAAGTGAAATTGGAAAAGTTTCATATTATGACACATTATAAAAAATTGTAAGAGATCAAATTGGGAAAATTAGTGTGGAGAAGGGAAGGGAAATTTGTCATAAAATATGACAAATTATGACAAAGGAAAAGAAGAAAGTGTCATAAACTGTGACAACTATGACAAATGGAGGCTAATTAATAGGAGGCAATTTTGAATTTTGAAAACTCATTTATTCCCACAAAAATGGAAATTAGTAAAATAGGAAATACGAAATTCCAACATGGAAAATTAGTTAATTAATTAATTAGAATTAATTAATTATAGAGACATAGGAAAGAGGGAATAAATACAATCAATTTATTTATTCAATTAGGACATAGGGATAAACTATGGGTTATTCATCCCAAGAGGACAAATTAGTGGATCATTGACTGAATTGATAGCAATGATGCGAAGGTGACTTGATTTTGATGAGGATTAGGGATAATTCTAATGGGTTTAGAATGGTTTAGGAAATGACGAGGCATCGATGAACTTTGACAATGTGATCGAAACAATGATTGATGATTGAATAGCATCGATGAACTATGACAATGCTATTGAAGAAGCCAGATGATGACGAGGCATCAATGAACTTTGACAATGCACTCAAAAATGATTGAGGAGAAGGAATTAATGAATTTTGACAATACCTTGGATGGATAATGAAGAGGCATCAATGAACTTTGACAATGTCGGAAGAATGATAATGATGAGCAAACATTGATGAACCGTGACAATGCTCCCAAATTGATGATGATGAGGGATCAATGGACTTTGAAAATGTCTTGGACAAGATTGATAACAATAGCATCGATAAACTTTGACAATGATATCAAATTGATTTGGATTAGATTGATAATGATAACATGACATCAATGAACTTTGACAATGCTCTTGAATTGATGATTATTAGGCATCGATGAACTTTGACAATGCCTTGGATAGAATTGTTAGGATTTGAAAGGATTGGATTGATTTGAAAGTGATTAGGATTGAATCAGACTAATTATGAAGAGATGGTATGATTTAGGATCATTTAGGATCGAATAGGACTGGTTTAGGAAGATTTGGGATCGATTAAGGAAGATGATTAATTCGGCCAAAATGAGAGAAATGTTAGTAATTAGTGACATGCAAGAATGCCACAATATTAGTGTATAGAAGACATGTTAAAAAGGGGGCACATAGGTGTGAACCATTTTTGGGTGTCTACAACTAGATATTGTCTTGATATGGAATCTCTCCTCTAGTGCATCATATTTTTTTTTATTAATTTTTCAATAAAAAAGATTTTATCTTAAGAAGACAATCAACTTTATATTTTTTACTAATGACTTAATTTTAGTGAAAATAACAATGAAAATATAAATAATAATTTTAAAAATCAAATATAATTTCAAAAACTACACTTTTAAATCTAGAATATGATAATCTTATATTTCTAAAATACATTTTTTATGTAATGAGAAGTGTTGAGAATATTAAAGCTTGAAAGTGATTTAAGTTTTGTTTAAATAGATTTCAATGTTTACATAGTGTAGACACTTTCAACTAGAAATACTTTAATCAATTTAATCTAAAATGAATTTAGTTATGACAAAATTTCAACAAAATTAGCTTTTAGTTAGAAAAGCTCAAATTATAGTGCGTTGAATATAATTGTTTGTAAATATATATATTTATTATTATATTTAAGTTGTTACATATCATGACCTTTTAATTAAAAGTAACCAAATATCTTAATATTATACTAAGAATGTAATCAAATACCTTATTATTATACTATTATTTGAAACAAAATATTAATAAAAAATTTCCTTACAAAACTTTTTTTTTCCAAAGAGATGAGATTCATGATTAAATATATTCCTAATTAATTTTTTACAATAGATTTCATTCATGTACTTGTGTATTAAATAATATTTAAAAAGTGATAAAAAAAATAATCAGGTCAATGGGAATCTAATTAGTGGGAATCCAATATCACCCTTCTCAAAAATCAATATTGGCAAGACGTGGGGAACACTCAAGGAACAATGGAAGGAAGGAAGGAATCCCACGGTGTTGAATTCGGACGCTTGAATGCTACTAATCCCATCTGCTTTATCGTTTAGCCTAACGAACCGTGTTTTGCTCTCCTCAACCTCTTCATTTTCTCCTATTTACAGCATCGTCTACATCAATGGTAAAAAAGTTCACCAACAACTTATTTGGTAGATACTATTCAGTGCTGAAGAATATAATGTTTACGCAGATAAATAGTACCATAAAAAGGAACAAATATAGATTTCAGATCCGTAAACACGATGCAGAGGACGGGGATACTTTTGGGAGTGATAATTGTGTTCGCGGGTGTCCTGCCAGCTGCGGTAGCTATATGCCCACTCAATATAACGGGGGAACTGGATGCGTATTCATGGATGTATGAGCAATGCTTTTTACGAGACAAATCTCATTGCTGCGAAGGCGTCACCGACTTGATCAAAAGCCTGCACTTCTCCTGGATGCACAACACTCGTTCTTTCCTCTTACCCGACAACAAAACGGCCTATTCCTGCGTCGATGAATTCAGCGAGAAGCTCATAGGTCGCGGGATCGACTCCAAACTCCTCGCTACTTGCGGGCTGGGAGTTCACAGTTTTCTGAGCGGCCCTTCCACCTGCAACAATGTTACCGATTTTCAGAGCTTCCAGAAGACGATCAACGTTTCCGACCTGGGACGGAACTGCAACGCATCGGGGCCGGGCGATTTCGAGTGCAGGGAGTGCGTGAGGGCCATGGGAAAGGCGCTGTATTCCTTGAATCAAATCCCCCTGGAAGACAAATCCGATTGCCCCCACTTCGTCATAATTTACGTCGGCGGCGGCATCAACTGCTACGATGCCCTCGGCCCTTTTGCCGGATCTTGTATTCTCAGCGTCAACAATTTGTCTGACGTGTCAACCGCCTTGCATCCTCCGCCTCGTCCAAGGCGTAGCAGAGCGGCTTCCACCGCGGTTAAGAAGATGCTTATCGTGACGCTCGTTCCTTCGCTGGCGGTTCTCATCCTTGTCCTAGCCGCCATTTTCGGGTACCTGAGAAGGCTTCGCAGCTTGAAGGAACTGCAACAGAGGAAGCTGATGCAGAGATACGAGATCCTCAGCGAGAGTACGGGCCTGATCTTCTTCGACATAACTGATGTAAAAGAAGCCACGGGGAATTTCTCGGAGTCGAATCTGATCGGGGAGGGGAGCTTCGGAAAGGTGTACAGAGGCGCTCTTGCAGACGGAAGGCGAATAGCTGTGAAGAGATTTAAGGACTTTAGGCAGAGAGCGGAGGAGGAGTTCAGCCACGAGATCCAGATCATCAGCAGCACCAAGCACCGGAACTTGCTGCCTCTGAAAGGCTACAGCGTGGGGATCATCGGCCAAGATCCAGAGCAGGTTCTGGTTTACGACTTGATGGAGAACGGCAGCCTGGCGGACTTTTTCTTCAGCCCTACGCGGCCCTGTCTGACGTGGCCGCAGCGGTTAAAGATCGTGGTCGGTATAGCGAGGGGTTTGGCGTACTTGCACGAAGACGCGAAGCCGGCCATCATTCACAGGGACGTCAAGGCGGCGAACGTGTTGCTCGACGAGGAGCTCAGCCCGCTCGTCGCCGACTTTGGGATGGCGAAGTTCAAGACGGCGGGCAAGACGCACTACACCACGCGGACGGTGGGTACAATGGGCTACGTTGCTCCGGAGTACGCGATCTACGGGTACCTTAACGACAAGAGCGACGTCTTCAGTTTTGGTATCGTTGTGCTGGAGCTCTTGACTGGTCGTCGGGCTTTCGACTCGCGTTCTAAACATCTTGAGCATGTCCTGGTTTCCGACTGGGTGGTGGACATGAGTCAGAATGGGAAATCTGGGGAAATAATAGACGAGAGGATTAGGGATAGTGGTTGCAGGCAGAGGATGGAGAGGGTGTTGTTGCTGGCGTTGCAGTGCGCGCACCCTCGAGTAGGGTGCAGGCCTTCGATCGGGGAGGTGCTGTTCATTCTGGAAGGCATGGAGGGCAGCCCTTCGCCAAACATGCTTTGTGCACTGCAAAGCATGAAGTTGGACATTGAATCGTCATGTAATAGCAGGGGCGACTTTACGTGGCTTATGTCTTCCGACAGCCCCGATGGCCTCCTTTCGTCTAATTCCAGTCCTTCGTCAAGCTCCCGGGAATTATCAGTGTGAACAGTTTGGAGGAGAGGCAGAGACTTGACCCAGTAATCGTTCATGACTGGGCTTGGAAGCTTTGAAACGACTGTTTCATCTCTCTATTTCATGCTTCGTTTCCGTCAATTGGAACCGGATAATGCATTTGAGCTTGGAATGGCGGGACTAGGCCGGTGTGATAATGGGTCAGACTCTTGCTATGACTTCGAAGGTCTATGGAATTGTAAATCTTCTAATGGCACCATCGTTCTAACTTTCTATAAAAAGAAAAACGAAATGGCAACTTTCCTTTTACCGTAGGGAAATGTGTTTTATTTTTTATAATTTGTATTGAAATGTTATTTTTCTCTTGCATTTTTATGTATTTTATTTATAAGATATAGCTATTAATTATTATTATTTGAAGTGTGAATCTTCTCTTATAATTCTATAATGAATTATTTTATTCTTTTAACGATGTGTGGGTGTGTAAATTATTAATGTACTTGGCCTAACTACTATTGTAAGCTTTATATTCTAAAATAAAGAATTTTGAAGTTTCAATTATTCGAATCTCTCTCTCTCTCTCTCTCTCTCTCTCTCTCTCTCTACAAAATGGTCAAAATTAGAAGTGAATGTTGAGATGATTATATTAAATATATGATCATGTTTAGTACATAGGATTCAATTGAGATGCAATTGCAATAACTATATTGCATAACTGCACATAACAATGTAATATGTTACACTAACATTCCCCCCTTATTACATTTTTCTTGTAAATCATCAATTCAACTTGCCCTAAGGACACCCCTTAAGCTTATAGAAAAAAATTTATTGATTACATAAATGATTACATATTTTTGAAAAAAAATAATCTTTCAAGAACCAAATCTTGAATCAAGAGGAACTCCCCCCAAAGTTGCCTCGTAACCCTTGAAAAAGGTGTAGCACCAAGCTAAATCCTTAAGCTCTCTGTATCGAACTCTCGGATCATAGACATTGAATTATTCTAGATAAAATCCTAGAAAATGTCTCTTTACCCTTAGAAGGGTGATAATTATTGATCACAATCTTGTGAAATCTTTGGGAAACCATCAATACTCAAGCTCTTCACCCAACGCCAAATTTATCTCCAAATCAAATCTTCAAAACACATGTAAATTATTCAAATTCGTCAGCATAAAAAAAATAAAGAGAAAAAAAAAACATGAAAGAAAATCTAAAAACACTTCTCATTCCATCTCAAGCTAGCTTCTAGCTTGAGATGGTAGAAATTCTTCCATCCTTCGGTGCTTGTAGCCTCTAATGTGAGCTTGTTACTCTTTAACTACTAGATGTAATATTCAAAACTTCAAAGGCCCTCTTAAATATAACTATTATAAAAATCATTAGGGTGTACTTAGTAGTGAGTATGAACACATAAGGCATTAATGAAACCAAACCTTCAATCACATAAGTTATACGTACACTTTGCAATACCCACTTGTGATCTATCTTCTCCAAAATCAATTCAAATCTCATCATAAATTCACTACTTTGAATACCAATAGTAAAAAGATAGATTGTTTGATTGACACATCTCAAGGGAGATATAACACTCATAGAATCATTTTTAGTTGCATATTCTCTTGAACCACTATTGGTGATAACATAAAAAATGACCTTGAAGTCTATGTAAGGACTTTTGGATCTCTAGGAGATGTAATGATGAACAACAATAAAATTGCCAAACATTGTCTTTACTTTATTCTCACCCTTTTCATAGATGTCCATCTTCTCAAAATACAATTTTCAATTTACATCTAAATCTTTGTCTAGCTTTAGCTTTGTCACTAGAGCCTTCCAAGGGTGGATGCCAACATTCAATATTAGACACATATATTCCAAGGCAATATGCTAAATACAACCAATGGATTGTATATGCAAAAGTGAAACTTACCAATATAATTTTCTACAATGACTTCTCTTTTAATATACTATAATGCCTTTAAAGCTTCAACATTGCAACATTAAACATAACAAGTTGGAAAATGTCTCTAAAAATACTTTAACACCTATCCATGTCTTTAGATTCCTCACACTAGATTTGATTTAGATTTGCATCACTAGTATATTGATCTACATCGTGTATATTGCTATTGTCTCTTAGGTTTCAATGGCTGAAGACGATGAAAATCTAAGAAGATTTCTCTTTTCTTCAATTTGTACACCTTCAATGGGGCTAAAGTTAAGAAGTTCAATCCCCAAGCCACCATTACCAAGGTGCTCTCTCTCTCTCTCTCTCTCTCTCTCTCTCTCTCTCTCTCTCACATAAAAAACTTCTTACGAGCATCCAAATCACTCACAAGACCAGACAAGCCCTAGAAACAAGACAAGGTCTTCTTTATGAACTACTTTGTCAAGGGAGGAAGCGATCATAGATGCAATTGCATCACATTCATCAATATAAACCTTGCAATACTTTTCTTTTGCTATCTAATAATCCTATTGTGAGATGACAACCTTGGTAACCCCATGGTGAGATGAAATCTATTCCACTTGATGTGTACTTCCTTCTTAGGCTATTGCTCACACTTATCAATTTTCTCTATTTCCAAATCTCAATTGAATGCAGCTAGGAATGTGTAAGCAACAATGGTGGATATGCCTACACCATTCTTGTTCCACTTATTGAGTGAGATAAGAAAAAAATACTACACATTTCAGGAAAAAATACCAAATCAGACACCCACATATTTGAAAACCATCAAAAATTTCTCCATCACATTGTCACATAATCCATTAGCACTCTGATACCATTTGATGGAAAAATGGTAAAATGTAGAGGTGAATGCTACAATGATTATATTAAATATTCAATGATGATTTATGATAGGATTCAATGGAGATACAATTTCAATAAGTGTATTGCATAATTGCACGTAATAATTATACATAATAATGTAATATATTATAACTTACACTAACATTTTTAACCATATGATATTTCTATTAGGATTTAATTGTGTAGTTATTCTAGTCAAACTCATTGACCCATATTTCATGGGTAGTGGTTCACAAGAACCCATCTCTCATGACAATGAATGAAACACTTAGCACTCATTGCATCTAGGTGATGATCACAAAGGTGAAGCATCGAGACTTCCCAGGAGGTCACCTATCCCAGTACTACTTCAACTCGAGTGCACTTAGCTACAAAGTTTCCTCCATGGTTAATCCCACTCTTCTTGAAACCCCATTTGCAAGACCTTCAACAAGTGTTGTTCCTTATGAACCATTCATTAGAAAGCCCCTTAAGCTCATCAATTGATAACTTTTAACCTTTTTCATCTACATATTTCACATTGAAGGTGATGTGAGTTAGTCTTCAATTATGCAATTAGAATCTTTTCTCTCTAAGGAGGTTCATGTATATAAAAACCTTTTGTTGATAGTCTAAAGAGGGGTTAAGTACCTCAGGGTAATATTTATTCTCTCTCTAATGTCCTTTCCCACATAAAATGCCTTCAAGTACTTACATTATGTCAATATTTTCTCGGTTAATCCATACAATTAAAAAATATAAACACTAATTTAGGGAAATGCTTAAGTACTCTTTTTAGTGTTCTGAATTAAAATTTGTCATTATTAATCTCTCTCTATAATGAATGATTTTTTGATGCCTTGGTGATTGACTTATGATAAAAAATAAATGCATTTAATATTTTTGTAGTGTCATAAATTATATACCTTAACAATTTAAAACCAAGTTTGGACCCAATTTGGCATATGTGCCTCATTTATGCTTGATTATGCCTAGTTTCAAGATCATTTCCATAAAATTGGCTGATTCCCCTATCCGCAACCCTTTTCATAGCTTATTTTGCTAGGACTGGGACACTAAATGCCCTTGTCTAGAGAGTTAAAGGTCAACTTTTGAAGAATGAAAGTTGATTTTGCAAACAACACAAATTTACCTTTCTTTGTCAGTCTTCTCCAAAATCATTTTCAAAGATGTATAAGTTGCATGTGCAAATTCAATTTCATCTTTCATTTCAAACTCTAAGTCTTTTGAGAAAAAAATTCAAACATCACAACAATACAATTTTGAGCACTGATTTTCATTCAAGAAGCAAAGAATTCAAGCACACAAGCTTGTTATAGCAATAATGATCAATGTGATTATGTTTCTTCATATTGAAGGCATGCACTAACATGTTGTAGGACTCCATGTCGTCACATCAAGACTTGTGTAAGTCCATAAAATGGTTTCTTATGTATGAAATAATATCTTGTCAATTCAACATTCCATTGGTTTTTTAGCTTCTATCCTTGCAAAGAAATTTGAAATTTGGATTAGAAAGTGACAATTTTTTTATGACAAACTTTTCGTAGAATGTGACAATAATAAGATCTAAGTTGGAAAATAATTAAATGGGCCTATGTGCATAGATAAGCATAATAAGAAAGTGGACAAGGTCAATGCATATGAGAGTGTATAAATTATTATAAGAGGAATATTTGTATTTGAAAATAGATAAAATCATCTTTATTCATGTTCCTTTTCTACACTATCATTTTTTTAATTCAATCTGTTTCTCTTTTTGTTTGATGATCTCCTAATAAATATTCATATAGATTATCAAGGGATATCTTCACCAAATTAAAATTTATTCCATGCGAGTAATAAAAAATGTATGCAAGAAGTAATTACACTTCCAATCTTTTTGAGAATTTTTTTGAGCATTAGAAGCTACATTTGTGTGTATCGAATAAATTATTTAGCTTGAGTAGCTCATTGATAATCTCTTCAACAATATTTTTCTTTATTAAATACATATGATAGTTGGTGGGTAAAAGCACAATAATATGTCACCCTTTTACAAAGGAAAATATTAACAACACCAAAACTGTAAAACTTCAAGGGCATAAAAGTCACATTTCTGTTGAGAATTTGAAAATGATGTAAACTGATGAAATGTGTGAAATAAGATGAATTATATGCTTATAATTTTTTTAAAAAAATTAAACCAAAATTAATATGTTTTTTGAAAATTTTAGGTCTATTTCTCATTTTCTAAAAAATATTGTAAATCAGGGAGTTTACTTCCCGCCAAATTATTATAAGTAAAATATTGTTTTTTCCTCCAATTTCATAATAGGTTTTAGATGACATGTATATCTAGTACAGAAAAAAAGAAAGAAGTGTTTTCAATGTATAATTTGACCGTTATAAGTATTCAAAGTCGAACTTACTTGAAATCAACAGTTTTTGTCTCCCGCCATTTTCCCCTATCAAAACTATACCAAAAACCAAATAAATTACATATTATTAAAGAGGACTCCCTTTTGTAGTGTTATTTATGATTTTAAAATTTATCTGAATTGATTTAGAATTTTTTTTATATTATCTGAATCAACGACTTTTGAAAGCTTTAATAACCTACATGTAGTTTTTAACAAATTTGTTCAATGTTTTGTAGTCGAAACAATATAAAATTTGTATGTCAAGAATCGTAGTTCTGAGATCTAGAAAGGGGTACTTTTAGTTTTTTGACATTGTCTAGTTTGAGCATAGAAAAAAATAGCAGAAGTGCAAACTTCTAGATTTTTTTTAATTTTTGGAGGCTTGGCTGCCAACATGACATGCCACCTAGGTAGACTCGGCCCAGTCGGACTCGGCCGAGTCCTACTGGCCCTCGCATTGGCTCGCGCACTAGTCTACTTGGCCACGTAGGTGCCCATTCGGTGCCACGTTGACTCGACCGAGTTAGACTGGGACAAGTCTGACTGGGCCAAGTCAATCAAATTAGCTTAAAAGGTAACAGATTATTGTGCTTTTACCCTGACAAACTATATTAATAAATAAAAATTTATCTTAAAAGAATGAAAAATGATTTCTTCCATGAATGCATGAATATTCACCATTACTATAATGCTAATGTATGAAATAATTACTTCTTTCTATTAAATGACATATCCCCCATTTTATTGATTTATACTTTTCAAAAAGAGTTTAAGATTATTGACTTTAATTATCCTTTTTAATATTAATGTGAAGAATTCCATTTTTATGTTGAAAAGAGGGAGGAGAACCGTTTAAATTACAAACATGTGAAAACAATACTATTCAACCCCTTGACTCCATTTTATAACTTGTTTTGGCAACCAATTTCTTGAATGAGGTTTGCTTTTGTTTCGAATATGAGTTTGGTTCCATAGCAACACTAATTGTGGATCCCAATAGCTTACCCATTGTAAACTAAGTGACATTACTAGTTACTATTTAATATGAGTGCCACACTATTAGGTGCTCCTACTTTTCTTCGATGCATTACGAAACCTCACTGACGACTTTCTAAACACGACAAAACAAAACAGTGATGAGCCATAACAACACGGGATCAATAAAACTACTAGTGCAAAATCAGAGTAACCAATGAAGTGTTACTATAATGTGAAAGTGGAAGCGTTGAACAATATGCGAGCATATTGATTTAGGACACGTGTATACAGCTAAACCCTCATTGGTCGATATGTTTAGTGGGTAAACATGAGTCATCAGAATAGATTGATCAACGACTAAACCGTGGACTAATTCAAACAAAACTTACAAGTGCACAGTATTTTGGGACTCTTCCATGCAAGGTCAGATAGACATAAAAGCTGTACGACGTCACTTGTACGACACTTTTGTGCTAATCCATTTCAAGGATTTAGATGTCATAATGTTAAGAGGTCGCCTTTTCTAAATCTTAAAACTCTTAAGTATAGAAATAATAAATGGCCACTCAATATTATTATAAGCTTTAGTAAAGTCAATCTTAAAAAAAAGATCTTTATGTTAAGAATATCTAGCCCATTTTATTTCTTCTTAAAAGTTGATGATATTATCAAGATAATATCTAAATTTAATTAATCTAATTTGTTCAAGTCGAACAATTTGGAGAAGAAGATGGTGGAAAATTAGAGCAGTTGCCTTAGCAATGATTTTGTAAGAAACATTAAGCAAGTTGATCAATCTGTAGATGCAAATATCCTTTGGATCACTAAAATAGAGATATTAGGAACACACCTTCCTCCATATTCCTAGACGGACTATGAAAATGACACTAGACCACTACGGAGAGAATTTGGAGAGCACAACAAATTATGCTTGATAAGATAACATACATGTTTGAAGTAGCATTCCAAAGAAATTAAAATTATTCACCTCATTAGATG
>MU227297.1:2913898-2935717 GCA_018584345.1 Thuja plicata
TATTCCAATTTTACAATATGGGATCCAAACAGAGAATAGCTTATTCCAGCTTTCATTTTTAGAATTAATTAATTCGAGAATAGGCCCTTATTCTGGAATAGGCCTATTCTGGATAAGTTAATGCCATACACCAAACGGACCCTTAACGATAAGAGCGACGTCTTCAGTTTTGGTGTCGTTGTGCTGGAGCTCTTGACGGGTCGTCGGGCTATCGACTCGCGTTCTAAACGTCTTGAACACGTCCTTGTTTCGGACTGGGTGGTCGACATGAGTCAGAATGGGAAATCTAGCGAAATAATGGACGAGAGGATTCGGGATAGTGGCTGCAGGCAGAGGATGGAGAGGGCGTTGTTGCTGGCGCTGCAGTGCGCGCACCCAAGAGTAGGGTGCAGGCTTTCAATCGGGGAGGTGCTGTTCATTTTGGAAGGCATGGAGAGCAGCCCTTCGCAGAACATGATGTGTGCACTGCAGAGCATGGAGTTGGACATCGAATCCTCATGTAATAGCGGGGGCGACTTTACGTGGCTTATGTCTTCCGACAGCCGCGATGGCCTTTGTTCGTCTAATTCTAGTTCTTCGTCAAGTTCCCGGGAATTATCAGTGTGAACAGTTTGGGGGAGAGGCAGAGACTTGAACCAGTAATCGTGCATGAAACGACTGTTTCATCTCTCTATTTCATGCTTCGTTTCCGTCTTGGAAGCTTTGAAACGACTGTTTCCACTCTCTATTTCAGGCTTCGTTTCCGTCTTGGCATCGTATAATGCATTTGAGCGGGGCAAGGCGGTTGTGATGACGGGTCAGAGTCTTGCTATGACTTCGATCCCGGTCGCGTATCCGGATAAAAATAGAAAGTTTTTAACCACACGGGAAAGGAGCTCTGTGGAATTGTAAATCTTGTAATGGCGTTATCTTTCTTATTCTTATAAGATTGTTATTTTTTTCATTATTTAATCTTTTTTAATTGGGAATGACAACTTTCTTTTCGTGATATTGCTATTACGATTCATCTGTAGTTATTGAGTCAAACTCATTGGTTCATATTTCATGAGTAGGTTCACAAAAACTCATCTCTCATGAAAAACACATGTTTCATGAGTAGTGGTTCACAAGAACTCATCTCTCACGAATATGAATGGAACACTTCACTCATTGTATCTAGGTGATGCTCACAAAGCTGAAGCACCGATACTTGAGAGGTCACCCATCCCACTACTACTCTAGTTCAAGCGCGCTTAACTAGAGAGTTTCCTCCATGGTTAAGTTCACTCTCCTACTTATCAACTTTATTTTCAACATAGGAAACTCTTTTTATTTATTTTTATATTTTTCTAAACTAAAGATTTATAAAAATTGATATTTCTTACCGTCTTCTATATGAATTTTATATAAAAAATATTAACATGCTAGATATTATTATTTTGTGAAGTGTGGGTCTTCTCTTAGTGAACTTGATAATGAATTCTTCTATTCTTTTCAACACACACACACACACACACACACACACACACACACACACACATCTATATTGAAAATGTTGAACTTGACATCATTTAGATGACTAAATTACATATGTACTTAACCTAAATATTATTGTAAGTATTATATTATAAAAGAAAGTATTTTTTAAGTTTCAACTATCCTAATTGAATAGAAAGGCCCACACTCCCTCTCTTATTACACTTCTTTTGACCTTTTGCATCTACATATTTCAGGCAGAAGACTATGTGAATTAGTCCTCAAACATGCAATGAGAATCTTTTCTCTCTAAGGGATATTGACATCCCAAAAACCTTTTGTTGATGGTCTGAAGAGTGGTTAAATTCCTCTCTCTCTCTCTCTCTCTCTCTCTCTCTCTCTCTCTCTCTCTCTCTCTCTCACATAGACTTGTGTAACTTATCTACAAAAAATATATGTACTTCTTTACCATTGTTAGGGCAAGCTTTCAAGTAAATGTATCATTTGCTCATCCACATGCAAATTTACTTTGTCCATAATATTTTTCTTTCACTCAAGATGTCTTTAAAGAGAGCATTAGGCCAATGATTTCCCAACATGTCTACTCAAATTTCTATTCATATTAAAAGATGCACCATAGAAGTGTCAGCAATGTACCTCATTTATGCTTGATTATGCCTAGTTTCAATACCATTTCCATAAAATTGGTTGACTCCCCTATTCACAACCCTTTTCATAGCTTGTTTTGCTAGGACTAGAGCACCAAATGCCCTTGTCTAGATAGTTAAAGCTGAACTTTTGAAGAATGAAAGTTGAATTTGCAAACAATACGAATTTACCTTTCTTTGTTAGTCTTCTCCAAAAATTAATTTTAAAGATGTGTAAGTTGCATACAAATTCAACTCCCTCTTTCATCTCAAACTCTAAATCTTTTGAGCAAAAATTCTAACATCATAGCAATACACTTTTGAGGACTGATTTTCATTCAAGAAGCAAAGCATTCAATCACACAAGTTTTTTATAGCAATCATGATCAATCATGTTTTGTTTCTTCATATTGAAAGCATACACTAACATGTTGTAGGACTCCATGCCATCACATCAAGACTGGTGTAAGATTCCATACAATGGTTTCTTACTTGAAATAATATCTTATCAATTTAACATTCCATTGGTTTTTGAGCTTCTATCCTTGCAAAGAAATTTGAATTTTGGATTAGCAAGTGACAAGTTTTTTTATGACAAACTTTTCCTAGAATGTGACAATAGTAAAATCTAGTTGAAAAATAATTAAATGAGCCTGGGTGCATAGATAAGTACAATAAGCAAGTGGACAAGGTCAATGCATATGAGAGTGTATAAATTAATATAAGAGGAATATTTGTACGTGAAAGATGATAAAATCATCTTTGTTCATGTTCCTTTTATTAATTACGGGTAGCTTGGACAACTGTTCTTCCTTACCCAGAAATAACAACATTAGTTATGGGTAGTTTTGGACAGTTGTTCATCCTAACCTAAAATTAGAAAATGGTTGTTTTTTTCAAACAAGTATTGTTAGGATAAAAACAATTATTATTTAATAGTGGCTCTTTTTAGGTGACACCTCATAGCCAAAATTAGTTAATTGGTTGTTGAGTTGTTTTAATCTCAACCGTTGATTTGAATTAATCTCGGTCGTTGGTTTTCCAACGAGAGTAGTATATAAAGGGGTCATGGGTCATTTGGAGTGCAACAAGTTTTGAGAAGAATTTGCAACTTGATAGCAAATAGTCTTGCAGTGTTAGAAAGAGGTGCAATGATAGTGTTGGTATAGCAGTGGAGGATATCAGCGGGAGATATTAGGAGTTTGTCGGAGTTCTGCTAGTAAGAGGCAAGGAATTATTTTGTAACTCTTATATTGCTGAAGATTAATATATTTTCCATCTGTAGAAATGGTTGTCCCTTAGGGATTTTTCCAGGGACGATTGTCCAAAAATATTGTGTCCTTGTGTTGCTTATTTCTTTCCGTATTTTAGTGAAGTCGCAGTTGTGTTATTTTTCGATATTTAGTTGTAAATTTATTTTCAGCAGTTAAATAATCTTTATGAGATAGGAGATTAATAATCAGTGACTGCATTAGGAATTTTCACATGGTATCAGAGCGGTATTGAGGATAGAAAAGGTTTACCCTAAGCAAAGGAAATAAATTTGAGTTTGACCTCTTTCAAGTTATTGTTTCTTTTATTTCTTTGAGATGGCCTCAACAGGTTTGAGAGATCATGAAAGATTGGATGGTGCCTCAAATTTTGGTGTCTGGAAAGCCAGAATTTCTTTATTGCTGGAAGAGAATAATATCATGGAATATGTTACTAGTATTGTAGCTGTACCTACAAATCTAGTACAACTTGCAGCATACAAGAAGGATGATGCCAAGGCGAGGAGGATAATCCTTGATGGTGTCAAGGACCATATTATTCCATAAATCACAGAGTTAGATATAATGAAGAAGATGTGGGATGCCATTCTGAATCTGTACCAGAATGCCACCACTAACCGGAAGCTGATTCTCAGAGAAAAGTTGAGGAATACCTGGATGAACAAGGGAGAAGATGCTACAAGTTACCTCACTAGGCTTAGACTTATCAAGGATGAGTTAGCAATTGTTGGAGATAAGCCAGATGAAGACGAGCTAGTAAGAATAGCCCTAAATGGGTTTACTAAGCAGTGGGATGTCTTTGTTCAAGTTATTAAGGGATCTAGCAAAGGAGAAAATTCACAAAGTGAAAAGAAGAAGAAGGACCTATCTAAGGTCAAGTGCTTTGGTTGTCACGAGTTTGGACACTATGTCAGTGATTGCCGACAAAGAAAGAATGATAAGAAGGGCAAGAACCAGGTGGCAGCTTCAGCAAGTGTAGAGGAGCTCTCTAGTAGATTGGAGGATGAGTTTGCACTCATATCTTGTATGATTAGCTCAACCTCACAGAGTGTCTGGTATATAGACAGTGGAGTGTCATTTCATATGACAAGAGTTAGAGAATACTTCTCCAGCTACAAGGAGGAGGACACCAGTATCCATATTTCTATGGGAAACTTGTCCAAGCTCAACTCAGTTGGGAAAGGGTCTATTTAGTTTCAGAGGGAGAATGGAAAGGTAATTCCTCTTCATGATGAATTGCATGTGTCAGGCTTAGGTATGAATTTGGTTTCTGTAATTTTCCTTCAGGATAAAGGGTATAATGTTGTCTTTAGAGGGATGCATGTTTTGATTAAGCATAAAGATTGAAAATCACTCGTATCTATTGGAGTTAGGAGTGGTCACCTTTATAGGTTGCAGTTTGATACTCCTAAGGCACTCATGAGCAGTAGTAACCCTAGAGATCTTGGAGAGCTATCACATAGGAGGATGGGCCATATTCATCATGGAGCACGTAGATTGCTTTGTGAGATGGTGACATGTGTTCTAAAGGTGAGCACAGAGCATGATGATGTATCTAAGGGATGTGTGTTGGGAAAGTTTGCGAAAGCATCTTTTCCAAGGAGTGACACCAGATCTATGGGTGTTCTTGATCTAGTACATTTAGATGTATGTGGACCAATGTCAACAAAGTCTCTCAGAGGATATGAGTATTATGTTACCTTTTTTGATGATTTCTCCAGGAAGACCTGGATATACTTCTTGAAGACCAAGGATGAGGTTTTCAATCGCTTCCAAGAGTTCAAGGCTCTTGTGGAGAACTCGATAGGAAGGAAGATAAAGGTTCTTCGGTCAGACAATGGAGGCGAGTACAAAGGAAATGACTTCCAGGATCTCTGTACCAGAGAAGGAATCAAGAGAGAGTGGACTGTTCCTTACAATCCACAGTAGAATGGAGTTGCTGAGAGGAAGAACCGTTCTATATCAGAGGCAAAAAGGGCTATGCTACATGACCATGACATGCCCCGCTACTTATGGGCAGAAGTGTGTAGTACAACAATCTACATTCAGAATAGGGTTCCACACAAGGTACTAGGGAAAATGACACCAGAGGAGGCTTTCACGGGGAAGAAGCCAAATATTGGTCACTTTAGGATATTTGGAAGTTTGACATATTGTCTTATTCCAGAAGACACACGTACCAAGTTAGATCAGACTGCGGAGAAGGGGTACCTTGTAGGGTATAGTGAAACTTCAAAGGCATATAGGATGTTCATTGCAGGGACCAGAAGAATTATTGTCAGACGTGATGTCAAGTTCACAGAGGACAAGGCGTTTAGAAGGTCCATAGATTTTCCAACAGATGATTGGAGTGAGTAGCTAACAAAAGCTCCAAGTCCAATTCAAGGACAACAAAGCTCAAGTACAGTTACTAGTACAAGCATAGACTTAGGTGGTGAAGATTCACAGAGTATGGAGCAATTGGTGCAACATGATATTCATCTAGATGATATAGAGGTTGATATTTCATCCTCTACAGTTGGTAGCAGGAACCATGAGGTTCAAGACACACAAAGGGATACTCAGGAGTCTGTGGGAGCTCCTAGGAAGAGTACAAGGTAGAGGAGACAACCAATAAAGTTAAATGATTATATGGCATTAGTCAGCCAGTTGGTAGATAGTGAACCTTCCAACTCTCAGGAAGCTGCAAAGCATCAGGTGTGGCGAGATGCTATGGTTGAGGAATATAACTCAATAATGCAGAATGATGTATGGGAGGTAGTACCTAGACCAACTGATAGAGAAGTAGTTGGATCGTGTTGGATCTTCAAGATAAAGCACGGTGCAAATGGTAGCATCAAGAAATATAAGGCGAGGTTTGTGGCCAAGGGGTTCTCTCAGAAGGAGGGAGTAGACTATGAGGATACATTTGCTCCTGTGGCCAGGTATACTTCTATACGAGCTATAATCTCATTTGCAGCATAGATGAGATGGAAGATCCATCAAATGGATGTCAAGACAACATTCCTTAATGGAGAATTGAAGAAGGAGGTATACATGGAACAACTAGAAGGATTTGTAGCACACAACAAAGAGACCCACGTGTGCAGATTAAAGAAAGCCTTATACAGACTCAAGCAGGCTCCTAGAGCGTGGTATGAGCGCATTGATACATACTTGCAGGAAATGGGCTTTGTGAAGAGTGAGGCTGATGCGAATCTCTACTACTTGGTGGTTGGCAGTGAGGTTCTCATTCTTGCTCTATATGTGGATGACTTGTTTCTTACAGGTGCGCTAGGGCTCATAGAGGATTGCAAGAGGGACCTTGCAGAAGAGTTCGAGATGAAGGATTTGGGACTTGGGTGATACCACAATAGTGGGTTACACGTTTTTGCCTAAATAGATATTGAAGTCTACATTTGGAGAAAAAATTTCACACTCAGATGCATATTGTCGTTAAACTGTTTGAAATCGGAAGATGAAGTAAACTAGAGTCTTTTAGGATTTTCTGTCTAGATTCTAAATATATTTTTTTAATTTATTTTAATGGTTTTTTTTCTCCCACTAAAACTGCTATGTTATTGAAAACGTCATTTTCAAAAAGGTACAATGACTTCGTACAACTTAACTTTTTTTTTTTTAACTAGATATCAGTGCGCTTCTTTCAAATTTGGTTTTTTTATCATCCATACGGAGGGCATGCAATTGGTCTGACGACATTATCATGATTATTGCATATTTTATGAATGTTTGAAGTAGAGTCAACCGTAATTTTGACATACCTTGACTGCGTAGCTGATAACTTGTTGTGTATTTATCAAAATTCAAAAAAAAAAATTTATAGAAAGAAGACTCGAAGCCGGAGGGCACTGTTATTTTTCAATTTTTTTTCTATTTTCTACTATTTTTCTTTGAACGTCAAACCTTGAAGTTTATATTTGATAAAAAACCTATATCCGACGCACGTCAAAATACATAGACCTAATTAATTCATAATTTGGAAAATCTATATTCGTTAGAAAGCTCGTTCAGAGTACTTGTGCGATACAAAAGGTGGTGTCCCTATTCTTCCATTTGAGCCTTGCGTTTGAGCCCTGAAGCCATGAAAACTGCATATTGTTGTTAGCCTTTGCATATGGCCTCAATTTTGGGGGTTTCGATAGAAACTACTTTCGATAGAAAGTAGTTTCGATCGAAACTGTTTAATTACGATCGAAACTACTTTCTATCGAAAGTAGTTTCTTAGTTTAATATGAATATGGGTAAAAACCATAGCAAAATTTTGACTAGTTAGTTTCGATCGAAACTAACTTAGTTTCAGTTGAAACTAAGCAAAAAAGGTAGTTTTGATCGAAACTAAGAACGTTTCGATCGAAACTAAGAACGTTTCGATCGAAACAATCAGGTACTTTCTATCGAAAGTACTTGACTAAATCCTCCCCCTCACGAATTTCATGAGGAATTCCTTCCTCCAAAAAAGTGTAGCCCACTATTGTGGGATCACCCACTTATGCACTACTTTCTAGGCATGCAGGTGTGGCAGACTGATGGAGAGATTTTCCTTGGTCAAGGGAAATATTGCATTAAAATCTTGAAGAGATTCGAGATGGAAGATTGCAAAGCCATGTCTACACCCATGATCACTAATTGGAGGAAGGTAGATGCATCCAAGGAAAAGGATGTTGATCCCACCTTATACATGCAGCTGATTGGTTTGCTCATGTATTTGGTCAACACCAAGCCAGATATAGCCTTTGCAGTAAACTCTCTTAGTCAATTCATGGTGGAGCCAAAGAGAGTGCATTGGATGGCTGCTAAGCATGTGCTGCGTATCTTCATGGTACAGTTGAGTACGGGATTAGATATGTTTGAGGTGAAGGTATCAAGTTGATAGGCTATACTAACGCGGATTGGGCAGGCAGTACAATGGACAAAAGGCTCGTACTTCAGGATGTTGTTTCAGCTTGGGATCAGGAGTTGTTTCTTGGTTCAGCAAGAAGCAAAAATCTGTGGCCTTGAGTTCATCATAAGCAGAATACATAGCAGCTAGCATGGCAACATATGAAGCTATATAGATTTGGAAGTTGCTAGTGGCCTTGTTTGGTCAGAAGGTTGAGACTACTGTGATACATTGCAATAATCAGAGTTGCATCAAGTTGTCTGAGAACCCAGTGTTTCATGATAGGTCTAAACATATAGAATTCAGGTATCACTTCATCAGAGATTGTGTACAGAGGGGAATTGTTCAGCTACAGTACATACCTACAGAGGAGCAGGTAGCAGACATTCTGACAAAGGCATTGGGGAAGGCAAATTTCATCTTCTTCAGAGATAAGATGGGTGTCGTGCAGAACAACTTCCTCGCTAAGAGGGAGTGTTAATTATGGGTAGCTTGGACAGGTGTTTTTCCTTACCCAGAAATAAAATCATTAGTTATGGGTAGTTTTGGACAGTTGTTCGCCCTGACCTAGAATTAGAAAATGGTTGTTTTTGTCAAACAAGTATTGTTAGGATAAAAACAATTGTTATTTAATAGTGGCTCTTTTTAGGTGACATCTCATAGCTAAAATTAGTTAATTGGTTGTGGAGTTTTTTTAATCTCAGTCGTTGGTTTGAATTAATCTCGGTTGTTGGTTTTCCAACGAGAGTAGTATATAAAGGGGTCATGGGTCATTTGGAGTGCAACAAGTTTTGAGAAGAATTTGCAGTGATAGCAAATAGTCTTGCAGTGTTAGCAAGAGGCGCAATGATAGCATTGGTATATCAGTGGAGGATATCAGCGGGAGATATTAGGAGTTTGTCAGAGTTCTGCTAGTAAGAGGCAAGGAATTCTTTTGTAACTCTTATATTGTTGAAGATTAATATATTTTCCATCTGTAGAACTGGTTTTTCCTTAGGGGTTTTTCCAGGGATGATTGTCCAAAAATATTGTGTCCTTGTGTTGCTTATTTCTTTCCGTATTTTAGTGAAGTTGCAGTTGTGTTATTTTTCGATATTCAGCTGTAAATTTATTTTCAGCAGTTAAATAATCTTTATGAGATAGGAGATTAATAATCAGTGACTGCAATAGGAATTTTCACACCTTTTCTACACTATCATTTTTTTATTCAATGTGCTTCTGTTTTTGTTTGATGATCTCCTAATAAATATTCAAATAGATTATCAAGGGATTTCATCACCAAATTAAAATTTATTCCATATGATTACTAAAAATGTACGTAAGAAGTAATTACACTTCCAGTGTTTTTGAGAAATTTGTTGAGCATAAGAAGCTACATTTGTATGATTCAAATAAATTATTTAGCTCTATTAAAAGACAGATCCCTCATTTTGTCGATTTATACTTTTCAAAAAGAGTTTAAGATTGACTTTAATTATCCTTTTAAATATTAATGTAAAGAATTTCATTTTTATGTTGAAAAGAGGGAGGAGAACCGTTTAAATTACAAACATGTGAAAACAATACTATTCAACCCCTTGACTCCATTTTATAACTTGTTTTGGCAACCAAATTTCTTGAATGAGGTTTGCTTTTGTTACGAATGTGAGTTTGGTTCCATATCAACACTAATTGTGGATCCCAATAGCATACCCATTGTAAACTAAGTGACATTACTAGTTACTATTTAATATGAGTGGCACACTATTAGGTGCTCCTACTTTTCTTCGATGCATTACGAAACCTCACTGACGACTTTCTAAACACGACAAAACAAAACAGTCATGAGCCATAATAACACGGGATCAATAAAACTACTAGTGCAAAATCAGAGTAACCAATGAAGTGTTACTATAATGTGAAAGTGGAAGCGTTGAACAATATGCGAGCATATTGATTTAGGACACGTGTATACAGCTAAACCCTCATTGGTCGATATGTTTAGTGGGTAAACATGAGTCATCAGAATAGATTGATCAACGACTAAACCGTGGACTAATTCAAACAAAACTTACAAGTGCACAGTATTTTGGGACTCTTCCATGCAAGGTCAGATAGACATAAAAGCTGTACGACGTCACTTGTACGACACTTTTGTGCTAATCCATTTCAAGGATTTAGATGTCATAATGTTAAGAGGTCGCCTTTTCTAAATCTTAAAACTCTTAAGTATAGAAATAATAAATGGCCACTCAATATTATTATAAGCTTTAGTAAAGTCAATCTTAAAAAAAAGATCTTTATGTTAAGAATATCTAGCCCATTTTATTTCTTCTTAAAAGTTGATGATATTATCAAGATAATATCTAAATTTAATTAATCTAATTTGTTCAAGTCGAACAATTTGGAGAAGAAGATGGTGGAAAATTAGAGCAGTTGCCTTAGCAATGATTTTGTAAGAAACATTAAGCAAGTTGATCAATCTGTAGATGCAAATATCCTTTGGATCACTAAAATAGAGATATTAGGAACACACCTTCCTCCATATTCCTAGACGGACTATGAAAATGACACTAGACCACTACGGAGAGAATTTGGAGAGCACAACAAATTATGCTTGATAAGATAACATACATGTTTGAAGTAGCATTCCAAAGAAATTAAAATTATTCACCTCATTAGATGAATCACCATTTGAAAAAAAATGTTTTCCTTGTACCATATAGGTTTTAAGTAGAATTTATCATATGATTTAGATGGCTAGACACCATTACTAGATTGTTTTCTAGTACACCACCATTCCCAACATTCAACACTTTAAATATTTTTATTTTTAATTTATAATTTTACATCTATCTAAAATTTCATAATTTTGATTTGGGCATATGTTTATTTCAATGTGGTGCTTATTTTTAAAATTTAACATTTATAATTAATATTATTTTTTGATATGTAAATGATTCTCAAATTTAAGCTAAAAGTTAAGAGTTTGTGTTACATACTCACATTAACACACTCACACCATTACACTTCACCCCATGCTTGCCATTACAAAATGCGCATTGACATTAATTATATACTATCCTGATATTATGAGATCACTCCTCTAATGCATCATATTTTAAATTATTTTTTTAACATATAATATTCTATCTGAAGAAGACAATCTACCTTATATTTTTGTGCTAATGACCTACTGCTAGTGAAAATAACAATGAAGGTATAAAATAGAAATTAAAATATAAAAAGATATGTTTTCAAAACTATACTTTTAAATCTAGATTATAGTAATTTTAGATTTATGTTCAAAAATACACTTTCAAATATAGAATAGGGAAATTTTAGATTTCTAAAAGATATTTTGTATGTAATGACAAGTGTTGGAAATAGTAAGGCTTAAAGCTGATTTTAGTTTTTTCTTTTAAATAGATTTCAAAATGATGTCACATAGGTATCTTGTAGACATTGTTAACTAGAAAGGCTTTATCAATTTTATCTTGAATAAATCTAGTTAGGATACATTTTCAGCCCAAATTAAGTTTTTGTTAGAAAAACTTAAATTTTAGTTTGTTGAATGTAATTGTTTGTGAGGTAAGATAACTTTGAACTTCCATCTTGGAACTATTAGAAAATTAAATTTTAGTGTGTTGAATATAAGAATTTGGAAGGTGGGACAACTTTGAACTTCCATTTTGGAACTGTTAGAATATAAAATTTTAGTGTGTTGAATAGAATTGTTTTTAAGGTTAGACAACTTTGAACTTCTGTCTTAGAATCATTAGAATATTAAATACACAACTAAAGTTAGTAATGAGAATGAAAATAATTCAAATGTCATTAAATGCAATAAATTCATCACATGCACACTTTACTTTTGACTTAAAGTATAGATAATAGTAAAGAAGTCACTTCTTTATTATTATAATGAAAATGTCCGAAATCATGACTTGTTATTATTATTATTATTATTATTATTATGGTTTTAGTATTGTTGGCTATGAATTATTACTAGATTTTTTAAATACAAAACTATTTTTTTTTGGGTCAAAGACAGTAGATTCAAATGTTCTTAAATTCTTTTAATAATAGATTTACTCTATGTGCTTTTATATAATAATATTAAAAAGTGATAAATAAATAATCAGATCATGGGGAATCTATTGGCACTCATGGAAGGAAGGTGAATGCGGACACTTTGAGTGCAAGTTCCAACTAATCTCACCTGCCGTGTCATCTAGCCTAACAACCCTATTCATTTACAGCTCTCATCTCTTTTTGCTCGTTTTCCATACTTACTGTTTCAATGGTCAAAACGGTCGCCAACAACTCATTTCAGACTGTTCAATGTTGACGAATATAATATCTACGCAGAGTGATTGCTACATAAAAGAAACAAACGTAGATTTCAGATCTGAAAAGACAATGGAGAGGACGGGGATTTTATTGGGGACGCTGATTTTGTTCGCGGGTGTTCTGCCAGCTGCGGCAACTGTATGCCCGCTGAATATAACGGGGGAACTGGATGCGTATTCATGGATGTATGAGCAATGCTTTCTAGGGGACAAATCTCATTGCTGCGAAGGTGTCACCGACTTGATCAAAAGCCTGCAATTCTCCTGGATGCACAGCACTCGTTCTTTTCTCTTACCCGACACCCAAACGGCCGATTCCTGCGTCGGTGAATTGAACGACCAGCTTATAGGTCGCGGGATCGACTTCAAACTCCTCGCTACTTGCGGGCTGGGAGTCCACAGTTTTCTGAGCGACCCTTCCACCTGCAACAATATTACCGATTTTCAGAGCTTCGAGAACATGGTCAACGTGTCCGCTCTAGTGCAAAACTGCAACGCATCGGGGCCGGGCGATTTCGAGTGCAAGGACTGCGTGATGGCCATGGGCAGCGCGCTCTATTCCTTGAATCAAATCCCCCTCATGGGGAAATCCAAGTGCCCTGAGTTCGTTGTAATTTACGTCGGCGGCGGCATAAACTGCTACGACGCCCTCGGCCTTGACGCCAGCTCTTGTATTCTCAGCGTCAGCAATTTGTCTGCAGTGTCAACCGCCTTGGGTCCGCCGCCTCATCGAAGACAGAGCAGAGCTGTTAACAAGACGCTTATCATTACTCTCGTTCCTTCCCTGGCGGTGCTCATCCTTGCCTTGGCCACCGTTTACGGGTACCTGCGAAGGATTCGCGGCGTGAAGGAAATGCAACAGAGGAAGCTGATCCGGAGATATGAGATCCTCAGCGAGAGTACGGGTCTTATTTTCTTTGACATGGCCGAGGTAAAACAAGCTACGGGGAATTTCTCGGAATCAAATCTGATCGGGGAGGGGGGCTTCGGAATGGTGTACAGAGGCACTCTGGTCGACGGAAGGCGAATAGCGGTGAAGAGATTTAAAGACTTTAGGCAGAGAGCGGAAGAGGAGTTCAGCCACGAGGTCCAGGTCATCAGCAGCACCAAGCACCGGAACTTGCTGCCTCTGAAGGGATACAGCATTGGGATCATTGGTCATGAGCCAGAGCAGGTTCTGGTCTACGACTTGATGGAGAACGGGAGCCTGGCGGACTATTTCTTTAGCTCTACGCGACCGTGCTTGACGTGGCCGCAACGGTTCAAGATCTTGGTGGGAATAGCGAGGGGGTTGGCGTACCTGCACGAAGACGCGAAGCCGGCCATTCTCCACAGGGACGTCAAGGCGGCGAACGTGTTGCTCGACGAAAACCTCAGCCCCCTCGTCGCCGACTTTGGGATGGCTAAATTCAAGACGGCGGGAAAGACGCACTACACCACAAGAACTGTGGGCACGATGGGCTACGTGGCTCCAGAGTACGCGCTCTACGGGTACCTGAACGACAAGAGCGACGTGTTCAGCTTTGGTATCGTTGCGCTGGAGCTATTGACGGGTCGGCGGGCTTTTGACCCCCGCGCTAAACGCCTGGAGCAGGTCCTGGTTTCCGACTGGGCGGTGGACATGAGTCAGAATGGGAAATCAGGGGAAATAATAGACGAGAGGATAGGGCATTTAGGTAACAGGAAGAGTATGGAGAGGGTGTTGTTGCTGGCGCTGCAGTGCGCGCATCCGAGAGTAGGGTGCAGGCCATCGATAGGGGAGGTGCTGTTCATACTGGAAGGCATGGAGAGCCCATCGCCAAACATGGTGTGGGCATTGCAGAGCATGGAGGTGGACCTGGAATCGTCCTTGAATAACAGAGGCGACTTTACGTGGCTTATATCTCAAGACACTGTCGATGGCGTCTTTACCTCCAATTCTAACTTTTCGTCGAGCTCAAGCTCTCCTGAATTCTCAGTTTGAACAGGTGGAGGAGAGGCCCCGGGCAAAGAAGAGACCTTGAAATCGTATTCGAGTGGGTTTGGAAGCCTTGAAACAACTGTATTCGACCTCTTGAGCTTGGAAGGGCGATCCAACGCCGATGTGATGATGGATCAAATTCTTGCCTTCAACTTCGATCCCCTCCACATTATGTTATTCCCGTTGTATTACAGTGTAATATTGTTTTGGACAATTAATATAGTTCTTGTGGATGTAGGCAATTTTGCTGAACCACATAAATCTCGTGTACTCTGTTTTGTTTCTTCAATTCTGTTTTCTTCATTGTTTCTTGAAATTCAACACCGATGATAATAGAAAAACCGTAACACACAAATTCAACACCGATGGGAATAGAAAAACCTTAACACACACAGGAAAGGATGTCTATCGAATTATAAATCTCTCTGTTTCAGGGGTCGATTTCCTTCTTTCGAATTATAAATCTCTCTGTTTCAGGGGTCGATTTCCTTCAATTTGATAATGATTTTTAAAATTTTCAACCATTTTTTAATTGTATACATATTGAAAGTGTTGAAGTTATCATCATTTATGTTGATGTTTATAGCTTCATTCAGATAAAATAATTCCCTGCCTAGGGTGTGAAGCCTGTTGTGATAGTGAGTTGGAAATGGGGTAGTCAATTAAAGTCTTTGTCCTTTAAAAGTCGCGAAATGTTAAAAGAGTCGACAAATTCGCTTGGAGTGGCTTCACTAAATTATTCTTTCAAATCCAGAAAATTTTCATTGCCATACCCACCATGTCAATGAAAATAGCTAATTAAATGGCTGTTAACTATTGGAAGGGCATCAAGAAAACTCTAAACATACCTGATCGGGGATTCCCCACCCTAATCATATCTTGATACAGAATTCAGCATCAGTCCCTTGTCAAAATTGTTTGAAGTGATTAGTTAATACAATAACCTTGTGACGTTGGTGTAGGACTTTATCTTGTGTAAACATTGTTGCTGGAAGAACATACTTTTTTGCTTACTCAATGATTTCCTCTCTGAAGTTAAAATGACACCAGATCTCCAGCTTTCCCTTCATTATTTCTTGGCCAACATATGTGCTTTTATTCACCTCCCCAATGGATATTTATTACCTCTCCTTTGAGTGGTAATGAAAATGCTTTTATAAAAAAGACTTAGTTAACTTTATGTGAAAAATAAATGTGTTATCTATATAATTTAAAAAAGTAGTCAAAGTTGTTGAAAATTGAATGTAATATATGGAATTTAATTTTATCTAAAAAAAATAAATGTGTTATCTACACAATCTAAAAAATGTAGTAAAAGTTGTTGGAAATTGAATGTAATATGTGAAATTTTTTTCTTAATTTTCAAACTATTTTGGTGAGAACTAGATATTTTAATAAGTCATTAAACTAAATTTTTGAGGAAAATATAAAATTAGTTTTCATTTTGGCTAGAATAGGTATGAGAAAAAAAATATTCGTAAGTAAAAGAGACAAGTAGATGTGACACATATTTTGTATTAATATTTTCAAAATAAATAATTATTATATTTTTCTACTATAACTTTTTAAAATCTTAGAAAAAGAATTTTGGAAAACTTAACATGGTTTAAAAATGAATTAAAAAATATAAGCTATAGAAAATGAAGCATAATATATATCTCATATTTGAATAAACGATCAATAAGGGTTGAGCCCCTGTCCTTGCAATATTTAGTTTATGTTGATGTCAAATCTTTATGTTTTCTGAAGATATGTATACACCTTGTTTGAGCTGATTTCCAATGGGTCTATAAACTAAGAATGCTTACAAAATAGGAAATCTCAAACATATAAAAATGCCACTATAAGGAGACTTCCAACTGTGTCTTTTCAAATATTAGTAGCAGAATTGCATGGAAATGGAAAAAGTATGAGATACTGAAAAAAAAATTCAAGATCTCTTGATGCAGATGCAACTAGGCTCAAATATTATAAAAATATACATATATATAATTATTTATAAGGGTAGAACACATTATGAGATAAATGTTAAAATATCAATTTATATGTATTTTGGTTTTTATATTTTAGTTAATGATTTTTCTATTTCCATAGTAAGTTTGTTCCTTTAGTGATTTTTATGTGTGTATGAGAGAAAAATTTCTGATTTAATGGTCTTATAAACCCTAAATTAAAGATGGTAGTAAATGAAGCGGTTCCATAACCAGACCTATTTGAATAATGGCCCAAAAATAATGTTCAAATATAGATTAAAAAAAAATCAAAATCTAAGTACATATCTGATAACTAAATGCGTTCAAAGAAGGAAGTATCTAGGAAATCTGATCAGTAGAATTTTGGGTACCTTCCACAATCAATTTTTATTTGTTAAAAAAAGAATATTATTTCTTCCAAATATCTCTTGCAAGAGACAAACTATGGACAAAATTCAAAGCAGTCTATATAATTGTGTTAAACCAATTTATATGAACACACATTTAAGTGGATTAGTGGAAGTCTTCCGTCGATATGAATAGCAGTCATAAGCCATCCCAACCCAGTTCCTAATGGGCTAGATGACCCCTCTTCCATTACACTGCCAACCATTCCCTAGATTTGAAAAACACCAACAACTACACAACCCTAATGATAAAATCTTATAAATTCAAGAGATTCAGAGGAGAAAGATAAATTAGAGTTTGAATCCTCTCATGTTAAGAAATAGCCATACAAAAATGTGCTTTACAGTTACTTGCAAAAGTTTCTTTCATGTTATTATAAGAATGGATTTCTCTTCCACTTGAAAAGAGTAAGGGCTTCTTGAAGTAATTTTATTGTAAGTGGGCAAGTTCGAGTAGTTAAGCCCTCCAACAAAAAATATAATTGAAGCTACCTGGATAGAAACATGGATAGCAGATATCAGTTATGATAATGGTTGCTACTTAGGTAAGCACTCATCTTACTTGAATCAATTAAATGTATTGCAACGCATGAAAACTTACAGAGTGAATTACTAAGGTATTGGAATTCTCAGGAGTTGGAGATATAAGATTGGTAAGAAATCCTTCTTGATCTAGTAATGATTGGTTCAATGTGTAGGTTGTAATGATTGGTTCAAGGTGTAGGTTGTAATGCTTCTACAAGATTGTAATATATAGCAGCCCAGAGTAGGAGTGTGATTGCTTGCTAGAGATCTTGCAGACTTGAAAAATATCACAAATCTTATTTAGACATGATCATGATTGCAGTCAATTTTTTTTTCAATGTATATCTTCTAAAGAGGTAAACCCTAAACCTTAAACCCTAATATTACCCTGGATATTTAAGTCCAAACCCATCATTTATCATGGGTAAGTGACCTTTAACAAAAAGGAGTATATGAAGGGAATACAAGACCATTACATGTAATATAGTTCCCTCCTTGTGCTCGACTTGTCTTGGGTTGAAACAATAGGTATAGGTAAAGTGATGGTGTTTTCTGGCACCTTCACATGTTCTGCCAATGCCTTCTGATTGTCATTTTTATCAGACTTGAACACCTCATTGTGGAGATTCTGAAATGAAGAGAAAAATTATTAAGAAACTTTATATGTTAATACATTTAGATTCATTGTCATTATTCAAAATGGATCTGATATATGAAATGCATTATATATGTAAAGATCATAACCTTTGATTGAGCTTTCACTTTCCTCGCTTTCCACCACTTGTAAACATAATCATGGTATATAATTTGGAGAACAAGAATAATGGTCGTAATTGTATACAGTTGCAGGACACAAAATAGAAATAGACAACAAAGTGAGTCTGCAGAATTTATGTATGTTTTGACTAATATAATTTAATTTGATCTTCAGAGGACTCCTTACCAATGTGAATACAATCAAATAACTTCCAAAAGTCCAACTTTGGGTAAGATTTACTCCAATTCTTCTTTTTGCATTACAGAAATACTAATTTTAGTTGTTCATATAAAAAATATGGAAGATTCTTTACCATCATTTAAGAAATAATTTATTACAATGTTCATACTAGTCAGCAAAATATCAATGAATCAATCTTATTATTAAGGCAGCAACTGCTCAACACTTAATAACATAAGAATTGACTATGGAAATATGGGTATCTCTCCTATTGCTAGCATAACAAATCAGATCCAATATCCTAGAAACAATACTTGTATCCATTCTGTACGAACTTAGACACAAAATAAATATCAAGATTATGATACAAATTGGAAATTAATTTTCAAAAATACATTGCCATCATTGAAGTCTCTAGAATCATGCATCAAGGCTTGCAAATAAAATGCAATATATTTAAAGGAAGGAGTTCTTGATGAATAACAATTAAAAACCTTAAAATGCTAACTAGTGGCCATGCCATGCAGTACAGGTCAAGTATCATAAAAGGGAAAAGCTAATGAGATCATGTTATCTATATATACAAATATGCTATGTGGATTTTACTAGCAACATAACAAAGAAAACTAAAATGTGAGCTTTGCAATAAAGAGGAATTGTTTCTTCGAAAGAACAAATTGAATCTACTTTCATGGCCATGACTCATAAAACAATTAAGCAATGATTCCGAAAAATATTAAAATACAGCTACAAAAGGATAATGTATTCGTTAAATTCTCTATCATGTCGCTATAGCTCTAATTAATGACAATTGCATCATTGTCTTCTAGGCCTTGACCTACTTCCTCTTCCATCATGATTTTTGGGTTCCTACAATAGTACAACTACTACAAAAACATTTATATGCTTGTTGAAATTATCTACAGGGAACAGGACCTGCAAAAATTTAAAAGAGAATCTAAAAGGTTGTGTTGTGAGAAATTTAGAGCCCAACTTAAAAAAATACGAAATCATTCCTTTGTATCATTCTAAGTATATGGATTTTAAAAATCTGATTTTTTCTCCATTGTGCCTGGCTATTATAACTATTTGCATATTATTACTATTTAGCATGCTTTTACATTTGGCAGGAACTCTAGTTGCCATAGAGCTCTTGTTAATTTTATTTTTCTATCCTAAACTGTTATTCAAATAACCATGTATAATTACTGGCATGAATTTATATCGATTTGATAAAATGTGTTGTCTACAGCTTGGCCTGATAATATATATTGGTTTAAAAATAAAATGAATCAAAATCTGTGCTGTCCGTTTAAGGATACCATCAACGGTTCGGAAGGATTGGTTTTTCCCTCAAACAATTGAACCCTAACTTATTATTTTCCTCCTCTCATCTTGTTTTTCATATGAGGGTTCACCTGCAAGGGCTGGCTAGGATTCTGTGGTGGATCCCAAGTAGCAATCTTCCCAGGTGACGACAAGGTTTAAGGGAGGGTTCAAAGCTGCAGGGTGCCAATCTGAAATGGCATGAAGTGTAAGGACATTCTCAGAGGGCCTTATCCAAGTATTGGAAACACATCCATTCCAATGGGATTCACATTGCATTAGCAGATATAAACAAGGCACTAGCTATTATGATAGAAGCCACAAGGGTGTGTCGTTTCATAGAACAAGATGATTTCACAATATGATGGAAATACAACCGCAGTGAGGCTTTTGAAACCTGCAAGCAAACACAGGGAAAATACAACGTGACAATTTATGAATTCACAAACCTAAAATCTGGCTATTTAAACTATTTTAGTACTCAGGCATGGTGGGATCCTTCAATTGCCAAGGAGGTGAGTGGAACAAATGTGCTACCCAATTCTCCAAATGAGTCTTCTCCACTGTATCTTTGAGCAACATAGAATGGTACCAAGTGTATAATCCTACAATCTCCATTGAAGGTGTAGAAAACTTCGTAGTGTACATGTCACAAGCTCAAAAGTTACTCATGATCAAACCTAGGGATAAGATCCAGATTGAACTGGATCCCTTCAACTTTGAGCTTTTCACCATCGCTCTCGTGAGAAGTATGCTACATGGAATTAGATTTGCGACCCTGGGCTTCTGAACATACTCAACATAGGTGATGATGTAGAAAAGGTTGGACATGGCGGAAATGAAAACCCAAAATGAACGAATCAAAGATTTCTTCCACAATAGCAAGTTTTTAAGCTTGACAAAGAAATGGTTGATGCCCAGACAGATGTTTAAATCAGAAATTTCCATGTCTTTCTTCATGCAAACCATGTGTCTGCACAAAAATAACAACATAGACTGTGTAAAAGATAGTTGTTTACGGTTAGAACATAAATTTCCATTATTGGATTCAACACCCACTATTCTTGTCCAAGCCTTAAAATTAATATTTATTTGCAAAAAAAAAATGAATTAAACCACTAGGAAAATTGGAGGATCCAATTAGAAAATAGCAAAAACTTCAGTTTAATAGAAATATAGTTACAAACCATAGCTTAAAATGATGGGCATGATTTTTGAACAACAAACTAATGTCAAAATTCTATAAATTTCCATTATTGGATTTAGCACCCACTATTCTTGTCCAAGCCCTAAAATTAATATATTTGCAAATAAAAATGAATTAAACCACTAGGAAAATTGGAGGAGCCAATCAGAAAATAGCAAAAAATTTAGTTTAATAGTAATATAGTTACAAACTATAGCTTAAAATGATGGGCATGGTTTTTGAACAACAAAATAATGCCAAAATTCTTGGCGAAAACATACGTCTCCTACCTAAAGCGCAAGGACTAATAATAATAATAATAATAATTATATCTATTATCATTTATATATATATATATATATATATATATATATATATATATATAGATTTAATATACCTTTTCATAATAACTATACTTGAATCGAATACACATCAAAATTATTATCTATACATGAAACCGATTAAGATCGATTTGTATTGATTTGGATATTACTACACACCTCGATTATTATCGGGTGCTACATATACTCCCTTGATTGTTATCGGGTATTACATAAACTCCTACGATCATTATCAGGTAACTTATACACCGATCTATATGCATAAACTATTTGTCTTATACACCGATTGGTATGCTTAATCACCTTGTTAATCACCGATTAGTTATGAGTTGTGGTCGGTTTTGCTTTGCAGTTTACTTTGAAGGGACATGTGTTATAGAGTCATGTCTCCTCTTTGAGGAAACATGTCTCTCTATCATAATGCCTCCCTTATAAAAGGTTCATTACTTGATCATTTGGAGATAAGCATATACAACATATTTGAATGCAAGTCTCATTCATATATCATAATATTAAATATTAAATATATTTATATATCTATTACTATATCAGTAATATATATATATATATATATATATATA
>MU227297.1:2935767-2950673 GCA_018584345.1 Thuja plicata
ATATATATATATATATATATATATATATATATAGGATTTATAAAAGAAAATTAAAAGACATATTCTGATCTAAAATTTAACAATTTAGGTGTCTATTGTGATGATTTTGTGTTATATTAATCATCTTTCCATTTGTTAGAAAAATATTGAATTGAAATTGTTACTAAATTATGTATGTACTTAATTTGTAAGCTTTATTTTCTAAAATACAATATTTTCTCCTTCAAATATTTCAATTGAACTTAAAGACACACTCTCTCTCTTCCCATACTTCTTTTGACATTTTCCATCTAAATATTTTGCATTGAAGATGATGTGAGTTAGTCTTCAATTGTCCAATGAGAATCTTTGCTCTCTAAGGGATATTGATCTTTTAATAGGCATTTTGTTTTTGATTTTAATAGGCATTTTGTTGATGATATGAAGAGTCATTAATTTCTCAATTGTACAGTTAGAATCTTTGTTACATCTCAAAGATAATTTGACATCTAAATAGGCTATTGGAGGATGGTTTGAAGAGCCTGGGTTAAATTGATCTAGGTAAAATATATTATTTCTCTCCAATATCTTTTCCTACATATACTCGTGTAACTTATCTACAAAAAAATTATTTACTTATTTGTCATTATTAGGGAAATCATTAAAATTCATGTGTCATTTGCTCATCCATGTATTATTTTGCTTCATCCACAACTTTTTCTTTCACTTAAGATATTTTGTAAGACATTAGGACAACAATTGCCTCTAGCTACTCAACCTTATTAGATATCTTAAATGATACACCATACCAATGTGATCAATAAGACTTGTGTTTGTTTTAACTAAAAGAGTCTCATAATGTACTAAAGTTTTTAAATTTGATTTGATTGTGATCATAAATGTTAAGATTCTCTCTATCTGTAGACACCCAAAAAAGGTTCAATGCCTATGCCCCCATTTTTAACATGTCTTCTATATTGTGTGTTTGATCTTTATCATTTAGAAATATTGTGTCATTCTTTTGTGTCACTAATTATTAACTTTTTTTTATCTTTTTGGCAGAGTCGATCATTTTTCCTAATCGATCCTAAATCTTCCTAAATGTTTCTAAACGTTCTTAAACCATGTCAAGTCTTCCTAAATCAATCTAAATTAGTACAAGGACATTCTGACCTCGTTGGATCCTTTCTAGAGCATTGTCAAAGTTCATTGATGCCTAGTCTAGTCGCTTTCAATTCAGTTTCAATCCTGTCAAATTTTGTCAATCTTGTCATCATTGGTTCAATCTCTTTCAAAAGTCACTACAAGGCATTGTCAAAATTCATTAATGCCTCGCCATCGAGTCAATCCATGTTTTATCAATAGTGTTGTCAAAGTTCATCGACACTATTGTTGTCAATCCTGTTCAAGGCATTGTCAAAGTTCATCGATGCCTCATTGTCTTTTTTAGTTTTAGAGCATTTTAAAAGTTCATCGATGTCTCCTCGCCATTATCAACCCTCAAACATTGCCAAATTTCATCGATGCCTCATCGTTGTTTAATTCCCTCGATAACATTGTCAAAGTTCATCAATGCTATTTTGTCATTTCAGTCATTGTTTTGATTGCATCGTCAAAGTTCATTGATGCCTCATCTTTTTATGAACTATTTTGGAAGCATCAAAATCTTTCCCAACCCTCGTCAAGGTTGTCAAACCAATTCAATCTTGCGTCTTTGTCGTTAAGCCGATTCACAAATTTTTCCTCTTGGGATGAATAACCCATAGTTTATGCTTATGTCCTAATTGAATAAATAAATTAACTTTATTTATTCCCTCTATCCTAAGTCTCCACAATTAATTAATTGGCTAATTTCCTAATTTATAGAATTTTGAATTTAATAAATGCTAATTGCCTTTTGTGAGGAATATTGAATTTCTTAATTGATTTAATCCTCATAAATCCACCTCACCTTAGCCTCTTCCTATTTTATAGCCTCCATCTCCTATTAATTAGCTTCACCTCTTACACCTTCCCTTCCACCTTTCTTACATATTTCCACCCACTAATTTGGCCTCCATTGTGTCATAATTTGTGATAAATATGACAAATTTCCCTCTCATTTTTACCAAGTGTCATAAGTGATGCAAATTTCCAATTTGCACACCTAATTGATAATTTTGCAATTTGGGCTCTCAACTCCTATAATTTGAGCTCATTTTGTCTTATTTCTTTAACCACTATCTCCTAGTACTCTTGCTATCACTTTTGCTTTCAAATATTTGTGCATTGTGTCATTGGCAAAGAGCAACATCAATCCATTTTCATGGAGAAGAAAGGAGAACATTGGAGCTTCATTTGAAGGGGGTGTTTTTGTTTAAATGTTATTTCTTTATGCACCTTTTAATTCAATGGCTTTAATGGTAGATTATATAGGTTTGCATATTGTTAGAGGTTTTGTGGTTGCCTTAATATGTCTTCTATGCCTTTTTTGGTCTTACACTATCTATGTATCCATTTGATGTCAAAAATATTGCTAGCCTAAATTTCATATCCATAGAGCACCACCAAAATTATTCATACACAAAGAGAGTTTGAATAGTTTTTAAACACCATAACTCTCCATCTCTCCATGTATTTTGAAGAGAAAAAAGTCAGTCTTCACCCTCCCAAAGTTCTTTTCCTTCTACTAATATTTTTTATTGAACTCAATTCTATGATATTTATATACAAATTTTAGTAGTTTTTTTAGTCACATATTGTTGTTTTTGTACTAGTGAGAATGACACCATTGCGTGGACCTCACAAAGGGGGTAACTATGACTTCATCTCACTTTGTACCAGCACCAAGGCAAAAATGCATAGTAGTGGTACAGTAAGTGGTACACATCATATAATTAAATTAACATTGCATTTAAATTAAAAGCATTTAAATAATCATGTTCCTGCAATATAACATCAATATGGGAAAGTAAGCAACTGAGACATCCGACAACATATAAAATGTATAATATAATCCATGAGTCTAGTAAAATCATCATGATAATCATAATCAATGACCCTGCATACAAATTCAGCCAGATAACATCATAAGACATCAATGTGTAGATATGATCAAAACACTGAAACAACATGATCTAACAGATGAGTCATAAATGACACAATAACTAAAATAACGTGTAGAAATCAAATGCATCGCCTAGTGCAAACACCAGATCAAATCACATGGGTACTCATGGAATAACATCGTGATACAATCAAGGTATAGGTAATCACTGACACATACCTTAGTGAAATCATCAAATCACATCATAAGCCTCATAAGGCATATACCAGTCATAACCACAACAGTAATCTCATAATGAGCACAAGACCAAACTGAACTAGGTGCATCTTAAAATGCCAACATAAAAGCACGACACATGAATAGTCACCGCATCATAAGGTCATCTCAACCAATCACATAGGAGCAGAAATAGACATCTCCAATCCAAAGCAAGACATCATGAACCAGGTACACAACCATCCATAGCACAATGGCTCTCACAACCAGGAATAAATCATAAACAACTTGTCAATGCAACGACATAAGTCAGATCACCCTGAAGGCACAAACCTCACACAGGTGCAACATGATCACACAACACCTATATGACAAGTCAAAGCCACATCCTTCAAGATGTCATGCAGAAAGAAAATTGGAGAGGCACAACATGATGCATCACCACTAGACCACCTGACATTTCACTTGCCTCCTCACTCTTCAGTCTCCTCCTTTATCTTATCCTAAGGCCTCATGGTTCAAATGACATAAATGAGCCCTTAAGCTCCTATTTACAAGAATGGAAACCCCAACTGACCATTGTTACAGTAACTGAGAGAGGGGGGGGGATCAGTGACCTCAAAAATTAATCCAATATTAACCCAAAAGCTTTATACCACAATTATAAAATTCTAGTTATCTTCAGTCCTACAAGATGTATGCCTTTAAGTAATCTTATCAAATAGCTATCGCTCAGAGTTCACTGTTTATCCTTATTCTTAATCTTTACCAATTAGAAGTCTAGCCTTTACCGAAATACAATAAATAACTTAGTGTTTACTGATCAATCCTGTTTTAGTAATGTGTAAAGAAAAACATCAAAGCAATGAATCATAAACACATTTGACACATGGATTTTTAACGTGGAAACCCTGTTAAGGGAAAAACCACTTGGGACCAGTAACCCAAAATTTTCACTCTTATGAAGTGAGCTCCCAATCACCTATGCGAATTAAAATTAGGCCTGGGGATAAACTCAAAATTGGCTCCCAGTCACCCATGTGAATAAAAATTAGGTCTAGTTCTTGCCGACTAAACTCAGAATTGGCTCCCAGTCACACCCATATGAATGACCAGATAAAATTGAGGGCATTGAAAGTGCAAGCCTCACCATTATTTTAAACACCATGAAGCACCAAAGTAAAAGCTACTCAAGACAAAGGCGATTTCACACGCATGCCACACTAGCCTATCTATAATATCTTGCTTATGCTGGACACTGGAGTATATAAAAACTAAATAATTCTTCCCACATCAAATGTGCGATAAACCCCACCAAGCTCCTCAAATAAACACACGCCCCACACCAATAATGTCACCATACAACAATGAAGGAGAATTAAAGTGCAATTTAAATATGCCCACAAATACAACACATGGTTCAATTGCATCATTAATGTGCATCATTATCTATAGGTTTAGTCATATGCCCACAAATACAACAAATGGCTACAACATATGTCGATCAGCTAAATCACAATAAATATAAATTGTTGACCAATGCAATTCTCAAGCCGACCATGTTTTGGGCTGATAAAGATGTTGATCCTTGTAAAAGGAATATACTCGCCTCACAAACAATCTACTTATATAAATCTGTAGATAATAATAAACTGAGTGGCAAAAACAATAATGCGGAGGAATAAAAAAATCCAAATGCCAAAGAATGAATCGTGGGCCAACATATTGAATGTGTATCTAATCATGTAGTGATTAAACCTATAGATAATACTATACTTGCACCAATGAGAAAATGAGCCAATTTTGCAAAACAGGCTGCCTTCCCACATAAGTATACATGCACACCAATAATCGATACAAAACACATTCATTAATCACAAAGGGAATCCACGACAAATATGTCTGTAAAACACATGTCGACTTTAATAATGGAACCTTCAATTCAATTGAAATTGAAAACTCCTACTAGTCTCCAAACAAGAGGTGGTTGATAACATGACGTATGTCAATGAAAATTCCATGCATATCTCTCCAAGCATAAAATCCACCACCACCAACTTAGATTATTTGTGGTGTTTTTACGTTTCTTTTCTTTATGGATTTTTCAAAACAATTAATATTGGATGAGGTGCTGAGTTGATGGAGCTATCATTGCATTGTTTCATTTGTTGATTACACAAACTTTGAACAGAGCATCTACAGGCCAATCATCTTCCTTGTTAACTGTTGTTTTTATTGCTTGGCTCATGCTACCAACAAAATCTCTTAGAACATTCGTTGTATCAACATCCATACAAACATTAATTAATGGAACTTTCCCTTCACCATTATACACTACAATCAGAGCATCAGATTGACAGACTGCAGCCTCAAGTAGTTTCAAAACCTCATGTACAGACTTCTCGTGACAGAGCCTCAATACAAGAATGCAAATTTTTTCTGTCTTTGTACGACAACGAAGGCAGTCTCGGGCTTAGATCTAAAAGGAATTTGAAAGGACCAACAGCGGTCTCAAGAACTACTTGACCCTGTCGATCCAAGTTCTGGTAGAGGATGTGTTCCATCTGCTTGGCCTCATTTCTGACAACATGCCTGCGTAGAGGAAGTCCGTGAATGTCTTCTGGATGGTCACAGGGCCCTTGACTCTTAAGGAACTCGCCCAGCTGTCGGTTCCTGAGCCAAATTGATATGAAGCTCATAACCCCATACATCCAGTGCTCTATATTGGAAACAATGTTCCAAGATCCGTCATTTGCCAAAACCAGACACTCTTTAGATGCTCATTTTCTCAGCTCAAATTTGCAAGGCCAAAGGCCATGTTTGCCCGTCCATGACTTCACATCATCTTGTATGGCATGCTGCCTCTGACTTTCCCTTTGGTTCCTGCTCCGAGCATTTGCTGGGATTTTAGCCAAAATAGAGGTTTTGGCTCTTCTCTCTCTGTCCCCGGTTTCTTTGATAGAAGAGTCCTCAATGATCAGAGACTCGTCAGAGTTGGCACGTAAAAGTGCTTCATTATCCCGACATGCCAATACAGCAACAAATCTGAAACCTGGACTCAGAAAACACTCATTTACAAGCAAGACGTGAGCACTGAGAGAACCTTATTCTCTAAGATTCTCATCCATGAGCGATAGAAACTCAACAAGTCCTAACTTTTATGTTTCATGCTTGACAAGAGCAGTAGTAATGGTAATTCCTTGGGCTTTCTCCTATGGAGCCTTCTCAATCTTGTCAGAAGACAGACCAGTTTGTAAAAGAAATTTCTCTGCATAAACACCAGCTTTAGAAATAGTTGTTCCTAATAACCAAGATTGATGGTGGATACCAAATATCTCCTCTTCAATAATCCTAGGAGCACAAGCACAAACTATTGAGTTAACGAATTCAGCTTTACTCGTAAACACATTATGTCGTGGTTCCATGTACTCCACGTTGGCTGTAGTATCTGTAATTAGAATGTCTGTGTTGAATTCCCCTTCTTGCCTGGGCTTGAACTTGACCTGGTACCTCTTAAAAGTGACCTTGGATTTCTGAGCCTTGACATATGGTTTTGGAAGAATAATCCACCACAATCCAGAGTCCATTGGAAAAATACGGCCTACTGCTGCTTTTCCAAAGTCAGGTTTCAATAAAACCGGGGTTGTTCCAGTGGAGCCACTCTGCCAGTTGGCTCCTCCTCTTCCTGTGATATTTGCATTTGAAGTAGCGACCCTTCCACAGCAGATTGACACTACGCCATACTGCAGGCAGGAGACTTTATCTCTATTTTTGTCGCCTTCCACTTCTCCAGGAACATCGCTTTTATGCTCCTCTTTTACAACCGGTTTTGATTCTTCACCTTCCAAAGACTCTTTGGGGGAAATCACTCTGTATTCTTCCTTAACCAAACTATACGCTTCATCTATTTCCATTTTAGTGGTAAAAGACTCCTCAAGATTTTTATCTATTTCCAGAGGCATAATTTCATATTCAATAATAGCAGTAACTCTTTTGTCACCAGAGCTACTCCTTTAAATTTCTTAAAATCATAGTTTCTGATTTTTATTTCCCAATTTCTCACCTTTCGTTTCAGCTGCTCATTTTTAACATCTTGGTGAGGTGAACTCTTAGAAATCTTGTGTGAAAACTCCATGCTGCTATTGTGAATAGCTCCCACTTCATTATGACTCTCTACCAAATATAAAGTATCTAATTTGTTTCCTTTTGCAATCACTAAGGACCCTTTTGTCACCTTCCATTTATTGGATTCCAACCTGACATTACATCCTTGAGAGAACAATTGCCCAACTGAAATAGAATTATTTTTAATTTGAGGGACATACTTAACATCCCGTAACAGTCAACTATTTCCATTAGCTAGTTTTAACAAAACATCTCCTTTCCCAGTAATTTTAAGACATTTTTCATTTGCTAGAAAGAGCTTACCAAAATTACTGCTTTTGAAGGTTTTGAAAAACTCCCTATGCGAGGTAATATGAAATGATGTTCCCTTGTCGAGCACCCAATCATTTGCTACAAATTTTGTTGTGGTCAAAGTAAGAGCATCATCGTATTCCATATCTGCTCCTTGGATTTAACCAAGCTATGATACCAATTGTAAGTTTTAATCGAGAAGATAAACTTAATAAACATATCTATGACAATGATAGAAAAGTAGAACAAAACACTTAACACAGAAGATTGTACTGGTTCGACAAATTTGCCTACGTCCACTCTCAAAGCAGGGAAATATCTTATTAACAGGTAACCAATACAATCATCCATGGCATGTACACAACCAATATATATAAGCTTATACAGCTATCAACTGAGGAGGTGGGAGAAGGTGAAAGGTCGTGACCATTGGGCTTTACATACCCAACACTTTTACCGGCAAAACCTTCCAAATGTGACCAATCTCCTTGCAATAGTTTTGATTTTCTTTTTCTCATTGTGATATACTTCCAAGGCTTTCGAAAGTTTTTTCCTGTGAGATAAAAGAATGCACATGGGCAACAATGATCATATCTTATTAAGTTAATTTACACATCTAACATGGCAATCATTCTGCGGTCAGCTCTAGTTTCAATTTGTATTTTATATCTCAGGTATCTTTTTCCCTTTGTTTTATAGAATTGTTGGCTTCATTTAGGGCCCGTTTGGTGCATGGCATTAACTTATCTAGAATAGGCTTATTCCAGAATAAGGACCTATTGTTGGATTAATTAATCCTGAAAATGAAAGCTGGAATAAGCTATTCTGCATTTGGATCCCATATTGTAGAATTGGAATAAGGATTATTTTTCATTTTTTTAAATTAATTTGAACAATATATATTTTTAACTTGTGTACACATATACATATACACACATACACATATACACACACATATGTATATATACACATATATACACACATATATACAAACATGTATGTGTATATACACACGTGTGTGTACATACACATACACATACATGTGTGTATACACACACATATGTGTATGTGTATGTATATACACACATGTGTGTGCATGCATATACACACACATGTGTGTGTATATACACATATATGTGTGTATACACACATGTGTGTGTATATACACACACATGTTTGTATATAAGTGTGTATATATGTGTATATATACACATGTGTGTGTGTGTATATGTATATGTGTGTATATGTATATGTATATATATATGTATACACATGTATATATACACACATGTGTATATACACATGTGTGTATATACACACACTTGTGTGTATATATACACATGTGTATATATACATACCCACATTAAAAAAAAAGATTAAAAAAAATTAATAAAAAATAAATAAATTTGAATCCATAAATAGCTTATTCTCGAATAAGAAATGAATTCTAGCATTTTTAAGAATTAACTAATGCAAGCATTGGCCCAAAAATGGAGATTAATTTCTAATTCGAGAATTCAAAAAATGCACACAAACAGAGAATTAAATTATTCTAGCATTAACTAATGCTTATTCTAGGTTAATTCCTGGCACCAAACGGTTATATTATTCTTGCTTATAATAATCATATAAACATTATCGAGACCGTCTTGGGAAAGATTTAGGTTTTAATAGAGTTATGGATTTTAGTCAAGGATTGATCTCTTCAATGACACAGGGTTCAACATCTTATGGCTATTCTTAAACATCACACAGTAAGGAAAAAATTAAGCTTGTAAAAAGTAAGTCAACTTTGACTATTTAACACCTTTTGTCTAGGAATCAGTCATTAGTGTGTGATGTTTATAGCCAGAGGTATCTTTTAATGACACGGTTGTTGTCTAGGAGTTGACCTCATACCTTTGTGTTGAGTTCGGTATATGTAGTAATACAGTTTTTATCCATGGTTTTCTTACTTTGTCGATACAATTTTGTTCAGGATTTTGCCTCTTAATTAGTACATGGTTTGATCTCTATATTGATAGGGGTTCTATTTACTTTCTCGATTGAAAAGCCATCTCTTTAAGGATTATATCTTTCGTCTAGTGTTTGTTGTTTAGCCATTAAGGGGTTAAATGAAGTAGAATTTGGTGTTCACACATATGCGTGACCATTAGAGTTGAACGACTCGCTTTTACTTATGTAGGTCAGTTTAAGTGCTTGAATCTTTTAACCTTTTCAATTGAACAAGCTACATTTTCTTGTGGGCCAATAGAGAGAGTATTGGGATTGGTTTAAGGAAAGATAATATGTAAATTGTATTTGAGTCAGTCATTCAGCTATAGAATTGGGGTTTAAATTCTTATCAATCTGGAATTGCATCACTTATGGTTATTAGGGATTCTTAGTTATTTTAGGAACTATATTCTATTTGGTTATGTTCTAAGAGGTATTAATTAGATTGCATTATAGTCATTATGAGTGGTTTATAGTTTAATTGGACTCATAACAATGAATGTTTTATATTTTATACTTGTCTTGCATATACCTTCTGAGTGTATGCATAATGTTTGCTTGTGATTAGTTTGATGTCTTTCTAGCAAGTCTAGTAATAAGTTTTCGTTATGACTATTATGTGTTTTATGACAGGAGGACATTTAGAACTTGTTAATATTTCTTGCATTAGAAAAATTATTTATTAGATAAAACTATAGTTCATTTGCTTAAATTACTTAGAAAAGAATTCTTAGCTAATAATTGATAATTATTGTTAGTATTTCAAGTTTGCATGATTTGGGTAAAATATTGTTAAGGTGTGGTTAGGGTTCAATTGCACCATATTCTAGTTTAGGAATTAAACGCTATATTATATTTTAGAAAGTAGTAATAGATGCCTATTGAGTAGGAATTTACTAAACTCATAAATGTGTCTAGAAGTGTCCAATCTTCGTACAAGGCATCAAAATCCTTAAATAGGTCTCCTTGACCTATTCCATCTGTTCAAACTGACCCATAACTGCCTTTCGACAGATTGCAACTTTTTGTCCAAATGTTGTCGAGCAACTTTTCAAAGTTGCAAAAGTTGCTCGACAACTTTTACATCTTTTGACATTTCAATAATTACATTATCCTAACCCACAAGTATGGGTTCCAATTCACCTTAAAATCACTTCTAAGCCTTATTACAACTAAAATAGATCAATTTATGCACTCTGGGTGCCATTTCACTACTTTGTCCAATTTGACTTGCAACTACAACATAATGTCTATTGGACACAACACTTCCACAACAAAACACGCCATATTAAAAACTAAAAAAAATTACCTTAGAACAATCTCAAACTAACACAAGCCTTGAGAAGGATTTCCAAGCCAAAAATAGAATTCTCCCCCTGATGAGAAGAACTCAAGTTATCTCAAAAAATAGAATTTAAAGATCAATTCCTAGCTTCTTGAAATCACCTTCAAAGATATAGGTAGCCTCTAATTCTAGTTGTTGTACCCACTTGATTAGATATTCCATGTAATCCTTCTTTCTAGTCTTCTTAGCAATCCTCTTGTCTAGGACCATCTCTGTTGCAAGTTTGGGTAGTGAATGCAGTGTTATGTCTTGAACCATTTCTTTCACATCATCACCCTTATCTACTTCCTCAGGGCTGGGACCCTTGTTTCACCAAATATTTTATGTTGAATATAGGTGATAGTGCTACATCTTTGGGAAGGTCTACCTTGTAGGCATTGTTTCCATACTTAGCTAGGATTTGACAAGGACCAATCCTCCTCATTTGAAATTTACTTGGTACTCCCTTTTGGATTCTAGCTTTGTTCAAATGAACCATTACCCAGTCTCCAACTGCAAAATGGATATCCTTTCTCCTAACATTAATTATGTCCTTGATCTTTAAGTGTTCTCCTCTAGGGTCTTCTTTACTTGCTCATGTAATCCTTTCATGGACCGTGCAAAGTCCTTTGCATGTCCACTCTTCTGGTCATGTCTTTGAGATCTCTTAGTTCATACACACCCCTAGGGCGCATCCTATAAACTACTTCAAAAGGATTTTTCCCTGTGGTCCTATGCATTGTATCATTGTAGGAAAATTCAGCTTGGTGAAGGACTTGATCCCAAGATTCCCCATACTCTTTGGTCATACATATTATAAGGTTTTCTAATTTCCTATTTACAACCTCATTTTTCCCATTAGTTTGTGGATGGTAAAAATATCCAAAAGACATTAGTTCCTAATCTCTTCTATAAAGTTTTCCAAAATTGCCCCATGAATTTGGTGTCCATGTCTGAAACTATGTTGATTGGGAGTCCATCAATACTGGTTACTTCCCTAAAGAACAAATGTGCTACATGACTGGCATCATGAGTCACCTTACATGGGATGAAATGACTCATCTTACTAAATCTATCAACAATAACATATATGCTATCATAACCAGTCCTAGTCTTGGGTAAGCAAACAATAAAATCCATACCCACACATTCTCATGGCCTATTGGGAATTGACAATGGTTAATACAAACCAGCATTGGAGGATGTGCCTTTTTCTCTTTTCTATATTATACACTGCTCCACATATTTTCTTATATCTTTCTGCATTCTTGGCCAATAGTAGAACCGTTGTATCAACTCCAAGGTTTTATTTAGTCCAAAATTACCACTTAGGCTTCTATTATGCTTCTCTTGCATTAAGATTTTCCTCATTGAACCCTTAGGTACACATAATTGTGCACCATTTGAATAAGAGTCCATTATGCAATGTATATTCTGCATACTCACTATGAAAGTGGTTGTTGAACTCTTGGCATACCTTGTAGGCATCTCTAAAATATTCATCCTCCTTGAAAAATTTACACACCAATACTTTTTTACCTCATAAACTGTGAGTAAACTTCTACTCAGTGCATCAAAAACCTTATTTAATTGTCCCTTCTTATGCTTACTATGGAAAGTGTAGGACTCTAAGTACTCCATCCATTTAATATGTCTATGGCTTAACTTTCTTGGGAGTTGAGAAAACTCAATGCGTGGTTGTTTGTATATGTGAAGATGAAAAAATAGATGGAATGTGAAGGGGTAATGGGTACAAGATACTTGCACATATAAATAATTCCCCTTTACATATAAAAAGTTGGGGAAGGTAAGATCCTCCTCTTAGCCCCAAATTCACAAAGGAAAGATCCAAATTGATTAACCACAAGAAAATGGTCAATGCACAAATGAATCAATCGATTAGAAATAAGAAGAAAGAGGAAAACCTTACATTCCATTTTGGGGGAGACTGTGTAATAGATCTAAAATGATTAAAATATTAATTGAAATGAATTGAAGACAAATACTAACCTCAAAGTATAGCAAATCTGGAAATTGTTGTTTTCTGGTGTCTGTATTGAGTTTCTGGAAATTCTGCAACCTTCACTGGCCTGAATACACAGAGATGGAGAAAACCAAGAAATCATTTTCTTTTCTAAGCAAGGTTGACCTTGACCCAAATACGGGGGCACAATTGTACCCCTTTATGTTGACCTTGACTTGTACTGTTCCGACGGAAGTTCTTGGATCCTGAAAGTTTTCCGAAAAGGGTATCCAAAAATTCTCTGTAATTTGATGTTTCATACCTGTACCTGCAAGAAAAAATGGTTTTGTTTTTTAGGGGAGGGGTTTGCCTTGGTCAAACCCCAGTTTTGGAATTAACCTTAAAATAGAATTGAAATTGTAGTAATAAACAAAGTAAAAAGAACAATTCACCTTGTTTATGTTGAAACCCTTATGGAGGATTTGAATCCTTGGATCCAAAAGTATGGATGCACCAAATGGATGTAGAATGTAGAAATTAGGATGTAGGATGTCTCAAATCAATTTCCTTTATATCTTCAACACCAATCTTGAATGGATCTTGGAATAGGAAGAAGCTTGAATGGATATGGATGGAAAAATCTTCAACAAGAGGGCTCCATAGAGCTTGAATCCTTCAATGGCTACTAATGGATCTCCTTGATGAATTGAATCTTGAATGATTGAATGCTTGAAAGTAGATGATCGCTTTGATAGATTATGCATAGATTATCCTTCTTTTGTGTGGATGGTCATTATTATTATCCGTGCTTAGAAAATGAGAGGAGAAAGGCTTCCTTATATACTAGTCTAGGGCACAAACTTCTAGAGAGGCTGACATATGAGAAATAAATTCTAATTAGGCCCATAACCCTAGAAGTGGACCTATATTAAATATCTTTTTGAGATTCGCTGCTTTGGAGCCCAAAACAGCCCACCCGAAAGCGGGAAATAATTCTTTCCAAACCTCTACATCCGAAAATCTTTGAAATTTGAAATTTAGACCCTGGGCCAGGGTCGAGATCGACCTTGACCCAGAAGGTAAACCTTGACCCTGAGGTCAAGAACCTCAAAATATTAGAGCAGGATACCAGAAATAGGTAGGAGAGAAGTGGAAAATAGGGTAGGACAGGGGTAAAAATAGACCCAAGTCAAAGACCCATTCAAGGAATTTGACATGACCCCAAACCACTTACTCAGAGGGCTAAACCAGTCCTGAATGGAAGTGATTCCATTTTTCGATGATACATTTAGCCCCCATTTCAGTAAGAGTATGGACTCGATGCAAACTCTTGGTAAAGGAGATCACAAAGAAAAGATAATCTTATTGAAATCAAAGGGACCAAGCAATCCTCAAGCCTCTAGGGACTCAAGTCTTTGTCAACCCCAAGACTACAATAAGAGAGACATCACCAGTCAAAGAAAAAGAGAGAGAGGGTGTGATTACCTTTCCCAATGAGAACTTATGTCCCATTGTGAATCACACAAGGAGATAATGCAATTGGAAAGATGGAGTTGAACCGCCTAGTGAATATGGATACTCACTAGTCAACCCATCAAGGATTCACCCTTGGGAATATTCTATTCCAAAAGAGCAAAGCCAAAACTAGAGAGATCCAGTCTTAAGGACACCTTCCAACCTTAAGGGATCAAAACTTTGTAAATTGAAACTGGAGGGATCAAGAGATCCTATAAGGTAAAAATCCATGCTTTAAGGATTAGTCTCTAATCCATAAAGGGAAAAAAAGTTTTAAGTTTGAAAATATTTTGGAAGTGCGTGTGTGCAAAAAGTGAGCAGAGCGTATGCCCCCACATTAAAGTCATTGCTAACACTTTAACATGAGCAATGAATTTAACAGAAACATAAACAACTTCATTGATTATGTTTCCACTACGAGATGCCCCCAAGTGAAGACAAATCAAGTGAAA
>MU227297.1:2957122-2993969 GCA_018584345.1 Thuja plicata
TGGAGTATAGTTATCAAAATTTGACATCTCAAATGCAGTAAGTTTGCCTACCAAACTTTCCAAAGTCAAATTGTTGTTAGGAGTACATCTCAATTCTTGAATTGTAGATACTCTAATAGCATAAATATGAAGAAGTGTTCTCAGTACCTTTCTCATGATAGTGTTATCATCAATGGTTCCTTTAGCTCCTCTAATAGAATTTACAACTTCCTTTATCCTACCATAATATGAAACTATATTTTCTCCTTGCATTTTCATTTCATCAAACTTACCTCTCAAGCTTTCAGATTTGGCACTTAGCACATTTGTGTCACCTCCATAGATGGTTTCAAGGGCATCCCACATTTTCTTTGCACTTGTACAGTCCTTTATGTCTTCAAACACATGATAGTTCAAGGATGATGCAATCTCCAACATTTCTTGATTATGTTCTTGCTTTTCTCTTAACTGTGCAACATTGAGAGCTCCTGTAGGGGCTACATATTCTTGATCAACATGACATTTAGCAGAATCACCAACACCAGCCAAGTAAAATTTCATTAAACTTTTCCATGCAGGAAAGTTATCCTTGTTCAACTTTGGTACCTCCCTTTTATACATCTTGATCTTTTTCTCCAAGTACCTTCAAACTTTTTCAAGAGAACTAAGCTTTGATACCAATTGTTAGAATGAATTTAGAATAACTGAGAGGGGGCTGAATTAGTTATCCTTAGGTCTAGATGTTCCCATTTAAAACTTTATACCAATTTGAACAATTCAGATCTTCTTGGCAGCAATAATATAAAAGTGTGTAGTTTACTGTACTAATGAAATAAGCTTGCAGAAACTTAACAGTAAAACACAACATAAACATTCACACATTTTGACACCATGATTTAACGTGGAAACCCAATATGGGAAAAACCACCAGTAACACGCTACCAAAATTTTCACTCTTCTGAAGTAAGCTCTGTTAGGAGCCAACCATGTTAAAGGTTACAAAACACACTGTCAAATGTGACCTGGTTAAAGGATTTAATCACCCTGTCAGGAGTGGCCTTGTTAGAGGACTTAGAACATTCCAATATGAATGTCACCTTGATCAAAGGATTTATACAATGAATATTAGGTCAACCTTTTTAAAGGATTTTAACTGATACAATGGTTAGAAAGTAATCAGCAGGTTTGATCTGATTTATACAACTTACTTTGCAATCCAGATCCAATTCAGCTCTTATGCTAATTCACTGAGTGGCCTCCATTCTCATCTCAAACTCCAAATCTACTTGAAAATTTTTCAAGAACTCTCTCTCTACTTATCTGCTCAGCCTTCTTTTCTTAGATCTTGCTAATCAGTTAATTAACCATGCAATCCTCTTGCATACTCTACATTCACAGCTATATCCATGAATAACCCCTTGAGCTTATCATATACCTCTCCATCTAGGTCGGATAAATCTTTTTCTACTTAATCAAGATCGTAGATCTTAGGTTAGGTCAGATCCAATGAATCTTTCCATTATTACATTACCATTTACTTCTCCAAAGTAGTCTTTAAGTAAATCTTGAATCCATGCATTAATTATGGTTACCCATGCATTAAATAATGTGACTCAATCTTTAATTAACTTTACATATCCCAATATAATCAACTAAGTTGGCCAGAGATCTCAAATCTCATCAATAATCAAAATTTTTTTGCTCGACCAACACTGTGTCCTTCCACTTGGTCGCCTCTATATTCCTTGGCATTTCACTGGTGATCGACCATCACTGGCTTCACTCGGCATCAACTTCGCCTTGCTCGGCATCAACTTCGCTTTGTTCGGCATCAACTTCTTAGTGAACTGACAGTGAAAGATAAACAACATATCACTTACCAATGTGCCAAATGATCAAGTACCCTTGTGTTTACCCATAAATCAACTGTTTCCCTCGGTCTTCTTGTTACCCTTTTCTTCACATCAATAGATATGGTACTCAAACAGATAGCAATAGTCTCACTAGTTAAGGTTTGACGTCAATGACAAAACAATGATTGTTTCCATTGTAGCTTTCCAAACAATCTTTCCAACAAGAGTATCTTCTTCATCAAGATTATTAAAAATAGAATCTAAGATATGAATAGAATCATCATAATCATTCATCTTAACATCATTATTAGCACTAACTTTGTCCAACACATTAGGCATAGGCTAGTCAAAAGAAGGTAAATAAATTTGAATTAAGAACAGAGGCACGAGCCTTAGCTTGAGCTTGACACTTCTTACGATGTTCATTGGAAGATCAGTTACATTTTGTCTTGTTTGAAATATGTTGAGAACTAGGAGGAACAACAATCGGTTCCTTCACAGGTTCTATAAGAGGATTAGTAGGATTCTCATTAGGCTGAAAAGCAACACTAGGAGCATGATTAATAGAACTAGAAGCAATGGATAATGGAGGTATGGAAGGCGTAGGAAAAATACCATGGTTAAGATCCATCTGAGGCATGCTAAACTCAACAATCTTGCAATGTTTATAGGCTTGATATGAGCGAAAAAGGCTATTAGGTCAAGAAGAACATGAATTAGGTAATGAAGGCCAAAAGAAGTCAAGGGTAGCACAATCCCTAGGCCTAGAAGGTTGGTATAAACTATGATTAATTATTTTCACTTCTTCATCATGAATGAACTTAATACACTTATGGATAGGAGAAGCAATGACATGAATGGCAGTCAACCAAGGAAAACCAAGCTTAACTTGAAACTGATCAGAAGTAGGGACAACAACAAAGGTAGTGTCGACAACTTTACCACAAAGTTCAATAGGCAAGTTAATAGAACCAAATGATGGATAAAGAAAACCATTACAAGTTTGTATCCAAACATTAGATGTATTATAACAATCACGTCAAGTAAGTTCTTCAAAAAAAGGTTTTCTTCAGTAATGACATTGACTAAAGATGTAGGATAAAAAACACAACCACACATAGGTATCTTAGAAATCCTAGCATAAATGTAGAAGGGACCATCATGAGCTTTAATAGTCTTAGAATCATCAAAGGTGATCGAGAGTTCCCTAGGTCTTTTATTCTTAGGTTGTTTTTGAGGTTTAGTTTGAGGTTTCTGTTTAGACTTAGGTTGAGGTGGAACTTGAAGTTGAGATTGAGGCAGAGGAACTTGAACATGAGGTTGAGATTGAGGCTGGGGTGGAGATACAATTTGAGACAAAACAACTTGCTCCACATGGTTAACAATATGATTGAGATCATCCATCTTTGAATCATAAACAATATCCATAGAAGATGGCTGAACAATGGTATTAGTATTATGTGTAGGAAAAGGATTCGTATAGATTTGGAGGTTTTGATTAGGAGGAGAGATAGATTTGTTCCCACTACCATCAAAACTATCAATAGATAAAGCATTAGAATAAATTAAGTCTTAAACCTTATGTTTTAGAGAATAAAACTTCTCAATATCATGGCCATTCTGACGATGGTATTGACAAAAGGCTTTGGGATCAAAGGATTTGGATGACATCGTAGTAGGAAGAAGAGGTCGAATAGGAGGCAAAGTAATCATATTAGAATTCAACAACTTACTCATAATAGAATTTAAAGATTCAGAAAGAGGAGTAAACATACGATTCAAATGAAAAGCAGTGGATGCAAAAGTGACATTATTAGATACAAAAACAACTTGATAAACAACTGCATTTGCTTTCTTATTTATCTTGACATAGTTGTTAGGTTTTTGAAACTTGTTGGGATTAGGAGAAGCATCACTCTTATCAACTAGAATAGGATCCTTTGGAGTGTTGCTCTCAAATTGAATCACTTGTAATTGATAATGATGAAGCATTGCACAAAGTTGTTGAAAAGAGGTAAATTCAGCAAGCAAAATCTTATCTCTAATATAATTTTGAAAATTTGAAATAAACATATGCTGAATATCAATATCAAGAACATGATAAGAAATTTGAGCATACAAATGCTTAAGTCTACCAATAAATTCAGTCAAAATTTCTTTAGTATTTTGTTTACAATGCATCAAATTAGTTAAGGACACTTGCAAACCAATGTTATTTTGGAACTATTGGATAAAGGAATTAGCAAGTTTTGGAAAAGAATCAATAGAATAAGGAGGCAAGGAACAATACCATTGCAAGGCCTTATCATGAAAAGTTCTAGAAAACAACTTGGCTAAAATCCTATGGTCATGAGCATAGTCACTACAAAGGATTTGAAATGTTTTAACATGAGTGACAAGATCTCCCTTACCATTGTAATTCTCAAGATGAGGCATATCAGCTTGCCAAGGGACAGGAGCACAAATAATGTCTAGGGATAAAGGAATACCCATGTCACATGTAGGAATACTAAACTTGGATTGAGTTAAGGATGTAAGTTGTTGTTGTAAAGAGGACACGGTTTGAGCCAGACTAATGATTGTGGAATCATTAGAAGAAATAGGAGGCATAGAAACATTAGGAACATTAGGATAAGTGTAGGAAGTGGCGGAAATGGAAGAGACACCCGGTGGAACACTTGGAACCATAGTTGGAAGAGGGTTGTAATAGGTAAAAGGAACACTATGGTAAGAAGGCTGTGAGGTAGGTAGAGACATCGGTGGAACACTCACAAGAAGAGATGGAAGTGGAAGATTCAAAGCTAGAGGATTGGAATATGGAAGAGACGTAGTCACTAAAGGAGGAGTGTAAGTAGGAATGTTAGGTAAAGGAATAGAAGAAGGTTCCACACTAGTGACAGGAGGAGTGAGTCCTAGATCTTGATCTTCTTGAGCTAAAGGTTTGACATTTAAATGCACAAGATGAGTGATACCACGCAAGAGATTAATACCTTGATCACTATCATGAAGGAATTTATTAAGGGCCTCTATAGCTTGAATAGAATCTTGATTATGGTTTTCTTGAATAAGCCAATTTCCCATTTTATCAAGTTCAGTTGAAATTTTTTGGACTTGTTCAGGAGGAACCCTTAAAGAATCATCCTCATCATGAGATGAGTTTGAAGAGTTTTGCTTCGTACAAGGATTGGAATCATGAGTGATCAAATTATCATTTGGGGTCCTAAGGAAAGGAGACAAAGACTCCGGATAAAAGGAACCCATAAGTCTACAACTTATTCTAACCAGGATATTATAAGTAGGACTAGAGGTAGTAAAGCTCATACACCAATGCAATGCAAATGAACTAAATTAGGAAAACACAAGACATGAACAAATGATTTTTTTTGTATTTTTGCTTTATACGATTTATTTATTTATTTTTGAAATGTAAATGCAAGAACATAAAAGAAGGCTAATCTAATATGCATGCAAGTCTAACATGAAATGTAAATCTAACACCATGAAAGAAAGAGTTGTCGTAAGCGGGTTCACCAAAATGTAAAGAATAAAAAAATAGATGGAATGTGAAGGGGTAATGGGTACAAGATAATTGCACATCTAAATAATACCCCTTTACATATAAAAATATGGGGAAGGTAAGATTCTCCTCTTAGCCCCAAATTCACAAAGGAAAGATCCAAAATGATTAACCACAAGAAAATGGTCAATGCACAAATGAGTCAATCGATTAGAGATAAGAAGAAAGAGGAAAAACTTACATTACATTTTGTGGAAGAGTGTATAATAGATCTGAAATGATTAAAATATTAATTGAAATGAATTGAAGACAAATAATAACCTCAAAGTATAGAAGATCTGGAAATTGTTGTTTTTTGGTGTCTGTACTAAGTTTCTGGAAATTCTGCAACCTTCCCTGGCCTGGGAACACAGAGATGGAGAAAAACCATAAATCATTTTCTTTTCTGAGCAAGGTCAACCTTGACGCAAATACATGGGCACAATTGTGCCCCTTTATGTCGACCTTGACTTGCACTGCTCCGACCGAAAATCTATTCTCGGATCCTAAAAGTTTGTTGAAAAGGGTATCCGAATCTGCTCTATAATTTTATGTTCCGTACCTATACTTGCAATAAAAATGGTTTTTTTTTGGGGGGGAGGGGTTTTCCTTGGTCAAACCCCAGTTTTGGAATTAGCCTTAAAATAAAATTAAAATTGTAGTAATAAACAAAGTCAATAGAACAATTCACTTTGCTTATGTTGAAACCCTTGTGGAGGATTCGAATCCTTGGATCCACAAGTATGGATGCACCAAATGGATATAGAATGTAGAAAGTAGGATGTCTCAAATAAATTGCCTTTAGATCTTCAACAACAATCTTGAATGGATCTTGGAATTGGAAGAAGCTTGAATGAATATGGATGGAAAAATATTCAACAAGAGGGCTCCATAGAGCTTGAATCCTTCAATGGCTACTAATGGATCTCGTTGATGAATTTAATCTTGAATGCTTTAAAGTAGATGATCACTTTGATAGATTATGCATAGATTATCCTTATTTTGCATGGATGATCATTATTCTTATCTGTGCTTAGAAACTGAGAGGAGAAAGGCTTCCTTATATACTAGTCTAGGGCACAAACTTCTAGAGAGGCCAACATATGAGAAATAAATTTTAATTAGGCCCATACCTAGAAGTGGACCTATATTAAATATATTTTTTAGAGTCACCACTTTGGATCCCGAAACAGACGACCCTGAAGCGGGAAATAATTCTTTCCAAACCCCAACATCCGAAAATATTTGAAATTTGAAATTTAGACCCTGGGTCAGGGTTGAGGTTGACCTTGACCTAGGTTAGGGTCAAGGTCAACCTTGACCTAGGTTAGGGTAGAGGTTGATCTTGACCTAGGTCAGGGTCGAGGTCAACCTTGATCCTGAGGTCAAGAACCTCAAAATCTCAGAGCAGGATACTAGAAACAGGTAGGAGAGAAGAAGAAAATAGGGTAGGACATGGGAAAAACCAGATCCATGTCAAAGAACCATTCAAGGAATTTGACATGACCCCAAACCACTTACTCAGAGGGTGAAACTAGTCCTAAATAGAAGTGCTTCCATTTTCTGATGATACAGTATATACAATAAAATCCTTGGGTAGGAGCTAGTGTCTCCATTTCTTAAGTGATTGGACAAGTGCATAAATCTCTAAGTCATAAAAGAATATATTTTCTTAGCTTCATTGACCATTTCACTGAAGAATGTCACTGATCTATTCTCCTGACTCAAGACTGCACCTACTGCAATGTTACTAGAATCACATTCCAATGTGAAAAGTTTCTCAAAGCTTAGTAGCACTAACATAGGTTGTGTTGCCACCTCTTCCTTCAAGAGTTCAAAACCCCTATCTTCTTGTGTCTATTTGAACTTGGTTTTTATAACCCCTTAATAGTATCAAGCATACAAACATAGATTGCACTTAAATGCCTTATAAAATTCCTATAGAATTGAGCTAATCCATGGAAGATTCTCACCTCATTATCTGCTTTGGGAGTTGGCCAACTTAGTATAGATGAGAATTTTGAGATATCCATCTTTAAATTTCCCTTTGACACCACAAAGCCAAGGTAAACAAGTTCTTGTTTCATAAATTCACTCTTATCCAAGTTTATAGTTTGTTGTTCATCTTGTAACTTTTTCAAAACAATTTCAACATGCTTAAGATGGTCTTCCTTAGTTCTACTAAATATCAATATGTTATATAGATAAACAACAACAAATTTACCAGTGAAGTCCTTGAGGACTTCATTCATGAGCCTCATGAATGTGCTAGCAGTATTAGTGAGTCCAAATGACATGACAATACATTCATAAAGTCCTTCAGTGGTTTTAAAGGCAGTTTTCCATTCATCTCCCTCCTTTATTCTTATATGATGGTAGTTTCTCTTTAGGTATATCTTGATGAAGTATTGTTCTCCTCCCAATCAGTCCATAATATCTTCAATTATGGATATAGGGAACCTATACCTAATGATTATCATGTTGATAGATCTAGAGTTTGTACATAGCCTCCATGTAACTCCTTTCTTTCTTAGGTTTTATAATGGTTGGGGCTACACAAGGAATTATGCTCTTCCTAATCAATCCACTTTCTAGAAGCTCCTACAATTGTCTAGATATCCCTTCATGTTGCTAGGGTGTCATTTTGTAAGGATGTTTGTTTGGAAAATATTCTTCTAGAACATAGTCAATCTGATGACTCATTGTCCTTTGTGGTGGTAGGGTAGAAGGAGTTACCTCATTGATTATGCCTATGTACTTATCCAATAGACATTGTATCTTTGCATGTATGTCTTCCTTCTTAGACTTTGTTTCTTCCTTAGGCTTCACAAAAGTGGAAAATCCACAGCTTTCTTCCTCCTTAAGAGTATTAAAGAACTCCTTTCCACTCACAAATAACACATTAGGGCCCACAGTCTTACCTTCCTCTTCATCCAACAAGGACATAATCTTGTAAGTAACTTCATTCTTCTGAAATGAGTAAGAGTTCTTTTCAACATCATGGATGGCTTTTCTATCAAACTGCCATGGTCTTCCCAATAGGAGTTGGCATGCATCCATGGGTAACACACCACATAGGATCTTATCTTTGTATCCCCCTATAGAAAAATCCACCCATTCTTGTTCATTCACCAACACATGTTGCCCCTTATAAATCCATGTAACCCTATATGGACTTCTCTGAGCTATCTTGGTCAACTTCAACTTATTAGTGTGTTCCTTTGAGATGGTTTTGTTAGTAGACCCAGAGTTTATAATTACTTTACACACTTTGCTCAAACTTTTACATTTCACCTTCAATAGAGATCTTCTTTGTCTTGGTTCCTCCTTCCTTCCTCGAATCCATCTAGAATGATGATAGATGGATGAAGACTCTAGACATAGAAATTATTGTGTGCGGCTGGGTTGGTGGTAAATTTTTTTTTCCAATATTGCATTTAAACCGCCACGTATCCTCCTTACACTAGCTTGGGTATCAGAAAAAGAGGGATGTGACATCCTCCCCCCCTTAAGAAGTTCATCGTCCATGATGAATTGATCAAAATTGCAATCATATCCAAGAAAATCAAGAAATTTACATTGACATTATTAATAATTCTAGTTCTATTGTTCATGATAATGCATGTACCTGCATTCAAATTTTATCATAAAATCAACAAGTTTTTTAAAAAAACTTACTTATATCATATTCTATCAATTTTTAAATCTCCACACTCAACATGCATTTACCATTTGAGATAGAGTTTAGAAATAAAAATTCATTAATCAATAGAATCTAAAAAAATCAAATACTACATGGTGTGTGAAAACCCATATTTTTTTTTATCAACCATTAGCGAGAAGCTAAACTTCTCTTCCTAAAACACACCCCCGCCTTCAATCCTGCTAAACCATCAAACCACTAGATTTATCATCAGTAGGTTAGTCCACAAATCCAAATCATATTCAAATAAAGTTCATTTAATCATCCATAAAACTTCATATAATTACATTAAATCATAATACCATTTTGCGACATTATTTATTCCAGACAACATCAAAATAATATAAATCACATGATAACATATTTACTTCCACAATATCCACAATATTGTCTAACATGTCTAATATAACCACAAAGCATAACAAAATTGGTCAAAAGTATCCGACCAAGTCAACAAGGTCCATAGTGTTGCTAAGAGTCCTAAATAAAAAGAGTCTATGGAATCGATCATGACGACTCGATGTCTCATGAAAACACATAATAGTAGCAATATCTAAGCATATAACATGAGTAACTAAAAATAAGAACATACATAAGTCTAATAAAAAAGTTGTAGAAAATATTTATGCATGTCTTTTGCATCCTCGCAAGTAGCACTATCAATAGAGAACTGGTTCCATTGAACCTTATATTGCAAAAGATCTATGTTGCGCACCCTGATGGTATGTTGATCGACAAGATGGGTATGCTCCACTAGCACCACCCCCAGATCTTGAACCTGCAATGCACACAAATCTAGGATATGAGATGCATCTGGATGATAGGGTTTTCAACAAGGAAACATGAAACACATTATGGATTCAAACTAGAGCAGGCGGTAAAGAAATTCTGTAAGAAATGGGGTTGATAACCTCCAAAACATCAAATGGACCCACATATCTCGATAAATAGAGCTCTTATGTGGTTTCACACGCAAGAACACTTTATCCCCTTCCTGGAACTACCTGAAAGTGTGGTTCCTATCTGCATAACTCTTCTGATGATCCACTACTTATTTCAATCGAGTACGAATTAGAGTCATCTATTCCTCCATCTTTCTCAACAATTCAGGACCAATAATAATCATGTCTTCTATTGTATCCCAAATGATAGGAGTGCAACACTTCCACCCATAAAGTGCCTCAAAAGGTGTCATTCCCAAAGAATCATGGTAAGAGTTGTTATAGGAAAAATCTACCAATGGAAGATACTATTCCCACTTGTATTGTTGATCCATGCAATTCATCCAAAGTAAATCCTCAACAACCTGATTTACCCTCTCAATTTTCCTATTAGTCTGAGGATGATAGGTTGTGCTAAAATTCAACTGTGTACCCAAGGAAGCATTCAAGGTTTTCCAAAACCTTGATGTCATCTTTGTATCTCTGTCACATACAATGGTCTCTGGTACACCATGCAATCTAAAAATCTCCTGAACAAACTTCTTGGCCAAAGCCAATGACCCATCTCTCAGATTCCCTGGAATGAAGTGGGATACTTTGGTTAGTTTGTCAACTACAACCAAAATAACATCATGCCTACGTCATGTCATGTGTAAACCTTGGATAAAATCCATACTAATGAATTTCCATTTGTATTATGGAATATCATGTGGGTACAAGAGTCCAGTTGGGTGGACATGCTCATCCTTAACTCGCTAGCATTCTAAACACTGGGCAATATAAGCTATCACATCACACTTAAGCCCTGTCCAAAAGTATAGTAGCCTCAAATCAGAAATCATCTTGTTTACCCCTGGATGTCCTACAAATGGAGTGCAATGCATCTCTTCAAGTACTACCTTCCTCAACCCTTCTCAGTCAAGAATGTACATCATGTTCTGTTATCTCATAATATCGTCATCCTCAAAAGTGTATCCATCAAAATGGTGATCCAATGGATCAATGTGAAAGGGTGATTTGGCCATCTCATAATGATCATCTCCTGGAAAAAACTATAATATGTGCTCTCTCAAGCGTATCCTAGAAGTAGAGATAGCAAAAATGTGTCGTCTCCTACTAAGATCATTAATAACTCTATTCTCCTTGCCTGTAATGTACTCAATTCCAAAGTCATACTCACTCAGAAACTCCAACCAATGTCTCTATCTTGCATTGAGATTAGGTTGTGTGAAGATATACCTAAGTCCCATGTGATCCATTTTCAACTCAAATGACTTACCCAAAAGGTAATGTCTCCACATTACTAAAGCATGAACAATTGCTGCCAATTCCAAGTCATTATGTGCATAGTTAACCTCATACTATTTCAAATTTTGTGACTCATAAGCCACTACTCTACCATCCTACATAAGTACACCTCCAAGACCTTCCCTTGAAGCATTTGTGATCAATGTGAAGTTTCCATTCAGGTCAGGTATAATCAAAATATGAGCAGATGTGAGTTTATGTTTCAACAACTGGAAAACTTTCTCACATGTATCAGTCCAGTCATATCTTTTCCCTTTCCTTTGAATGGATGTAATAGGTTTTGCAATCCTTGAAAATACCTCTACAAACTTCTTGTAATAACCTGGGAGTCCCACGAAGCTTCTAACTTCACTCACATTTTGTGGAGTTGGTCACTCAACACTAGTACACTTAACCCCTAAAATCGACCTAAATTTCTAACCATGCATTACATTTGTTTTTCTTGGTCAGAGTATGGAAGGAAAGTTTTGATTTTTTTTTAATCCATGCCCGTGTTCGTCAGATTTTAGATGAACACAGGCATATAACCTAAAAAAAGGGGATCACTTTCATTGTGTTTCATTTTGTTAATTGCGTGTTGCAGAGTAGAGGCCGAAAGGAATAGGGCATCATTGTGCAGAGGGGGGCTGGAAGGATTTTATTGCACGAAGAGGCCTCATAAATTTTGGAACCTCAAGTGTTGGATGCTCTTCAATCCAGTGTACAACATATGATTCTTATTAGGGATCATTACAAGTTATCACCCAGTGTGGCATGTCACGAGCTAGAGCGCTGGTATGTATGCAAACTCATATATGTATATTGAAATGCACATCTCTGGGTTTAGTAATTTAATCTGTTAAACCATAAAAGATGATAATGATAGCACTCATTTCAATTTTGATCTGTAATCTCTAAGAGTGCCTTCTCAAATACATATTCCAATATCTCTATCTTCCATTCTTGATGGAAGAGAATGATGAAAATCCTTACAAAATTGAGTAAATCCGTGATATACATAGCAGAAAATTTGACCATTTTGCCTGCCTAAAACCCTGTAGGGGACCCCACTATGCTGTCCTTGCTGATTAATTAGACCCACTTCCTTTGCCTTCAATATTCCCTACTTCAAAATGACACGACATAGCCTAACATTCATCATTAAAGCCCTAAGGTTGTGCCCGAGATCCACTGTGTAGTCACAGTCATGGGACATATGAAATGAAGGTGTTCAAAATTTGAGGGAAAATACCATCACAACGTTGCTTGTTCAAACTAAATATTCTATTGTAAAATCTAGAAAACTTTATGGACATCCATCAACACGCACATGTATAGAGGGTTTCTAAACCAAGGAAATGACTAGGTAGCGAGATGCATAAACCATGGATTTATTGAATAATATCTAGAAACTTCTAGGCTTATGCAATTGGTAGGTGAAATCACTGCATCAAAACAATGGATGCCATGGCAGTGATATATGCAAAACATGGAAGCTTAGGCCCGACATGTTACTATCTAACTGAAATGTTCTATTTGACACAACCCCTCAATAAAATGTGGTCTCGATCATTGCCATGATTGCAGCATGAGTTTAAAATGGATGAGTTGAAACATATTTGGAGGATTTCAAACAAATTGCAATCTCTAAACTAAAAACCAAAAACCGCAGTTTTTACAATAGAATCTCATCAATGAGGGAGTTTCCCTAATTTATGGTAAAACAAATAATAGAGAAAGTTGATAAAATAGTGTGAGATAACTGAGTTGTATACTATATTTTTCTAATGCTAAATTGTTGATATTAGCAAGGCATGGAGCTAATACTTGTTGATTGGTTTAACTATTGTAAATGTAGTTTTGACTATCATAGGTGCCAACATAGATGCTGAGTAGACTCTGCTAAATTTTATATGGCTACTACTAACTGCAGTAAACATTATCTTTTACTTTTGTCTTATTTCTTAGTACTTATGTTGAGTGTTGAACATTAGAAAATCCTTTTAGCACAAACATATTCTACATGCATAATGTGTGATTTTATCCATGTTCATCAAATGTTTATCTAAAACAATGGATGAACCTTGCAAAATAGTGAATAAAAACCCTATGGGAAGCATAAGGCCTTGAAGAACCATTATTAATATTGTGTTTAAAATAGTCATGAAACCCTTATTCTCTATATGGCTCTTTATTTTACAAAGCAATTCGGTGTCCTTTATTTGTCCAGACTAAGTTTCAGTTCAACAACTGTAGCTCTTTTGTGTTTGAATTTATTTTAGTTTGGAATAACATAGAAGTACAAAATACTTTGAAATTTATACTAGGCCCATCATTTTAGGCTCACTGACCATCATTTTAGGCTCACTATTGACCATCATTTGGTGGTTGATCTATAATTTTATTAAATAGTTATTTGAAACTAACAATCACAAAGAACTTATTGCTTTCTCTAATTAGAATGATTAATGTACTGTCCTAGGAGTTAGATTGTTCTCAATGTACACACAGATAACACTAAAATTTTTCCCCTCATAATATTCAAATAGGGGGAAATCCACCTGGAAGTAGGTAATGACTCATATACAAACTTGAAAAAATATCAGTTAGAAAAACAATTTACAGAGAATTGCATATAAAATATAGTCGATCTATCTTATGAAGGAATGCATAGTGGGAAGCTTGCACTAACTACTCCTGAAATCTCTCCCATTAAGTGAGTATTATATTTTTAATATTATCAAATGTGTTAAATAGAGTGAAAACAACACAAGTATAGTTCACCTTGTGAGGTGGTGGTTGAAGTGAGGCTGCAATTTGTGGTCCCTTTTATTACAGATGGTGTTGTTTCCTATCTTATTGGTAGATTGCTAATTTTAGTTTTATGAACTAGGGTACGTGACATGTTTTGATTCTTACCCCATTTTGGATGACTGTCATCTTGGCACCATCCATGTGAATAGTGGATACCATGGATGCTGAGTTAAAGTTCCTCAGGCTTCCAATGCTAAAGGTAAACACATGGTATGATATGATATTAGTAAATAGAATAAACATAAATCAATCTTTTTGAGATAAAATCTAATGATTACTCCAATGGTTTGGTTAATTTGGATGTTGGTTCTTGTGAATTGGACTTATTTTTTGACACACCCAAGCTTCATGCATATCTATTAAGGACATTTTCATTATATTATGACTGCCAAAGATTTTTCTTTTGCTGCTACTAACCTTGAATCAATTTTTGGTTTGCATTATGATCGTCTTTTATTTTCATAGGTGTTATAGGTCAGAAAGCCTTGTGTTAAATTTTTTTAAGTAACATGTATTATGTAAAAGTGCATATTTAATCTTGAATCTTGAACCTCACGATTCAAGGTTCAAAGTTCAATTTCCCATTTTTCGCTTTACAATCCGTATGCAATCTTTTCGGTCGGCAAGTTTCATAACTCGTGCGTTTGTGTGTCTTTGTAATATTGAATCTTGAATCTTGAAGTTCATGGTTCAATGTTCAAGGTTCAATTTTTCAAAATGCACTCGTCTCTTTGCATGCTCAACTTGTGTCTTTTCCTGTTTTTGCATTAGTGTTTTTCATAATCTTGAACTTTGAACTTCTTCTTTTTGGTTCATAATTCAATATTTTCCCATGTGCCATGCATTAGTCAGTCTCATCTATAATTTTATCAATACATGACCAAGGCATATGGGATTATGAACTTTGAAATTCATACTTCACGGTTCAAGGTTCAAAATCTGAAATGCAATAATGATCAAATATTTGTGGCACGTGTCGGATCTCACTTTCCTTTATGAGATCAGTTTCTGAAAAGATGGGGAGTAAAAGTCCAGCTCAGCAAAAGTATAGGTTGCTCAAAGATGAAATAAATACGATTGGACGTGACAAGTGAATGATGACAGAAATCATTAATTCATGGCAAGTAATCATGATTATCAAAAAAGGGCAGCTTAAATGTATGTATTAAATCTTCTCTTATTGCCTTTTCTGTTTTCACACAACCGTTGGAAGCACATTCGGAATTGAAGCACATTGAAAGTTTTTCTCTGAAAGAAAAAATAGACAACACCGGTGAGTTTCAAGAAATCTTACTCATTTTCCTTTCTAGTTTTAAGAATTACATGTTGTAAGAAAGGAAATTCCAGTCTTTTTCGTCTCATTTTATTGAAGTCTTTTGTTTAAAAGTCACTATGAGCAGTCCTAGTGAGTCGGCCTCTCAGGCGAGATTTGTAAAGGAGAACAAGTTTTATCCTATAAGTAGTTGTCTGCTAGAGATGTGAGACACATTTCTTGTAAATGAAGACATAGCAGAGATTGTTCATAGATTGAAAAGTGAAGAGGTAGGAACACTTTTAGCCAAGATTGTATAAAGTAGACTTTTGGAGGTTGTTGGTTTTCCTGAAGTGACTCTGTGTCATGAGCTGGTAAAGGAATGCATAAACAGGTACAACATGATTGAAAAGTGTATTTGTCTTCCTTCTAGAGAAGTGTTAGTTTCCATCAACATACAGGTAGTCATGGCAGCTCTGAGAATCCCTCTTGCAGAAACTTATGTCAACTGTGACTTTGAGAAGGCTAAAAAGGAATTTCACCTTAATTTCAAAGATTATAGCAACAACATAGCCAGATACTGGTTATTGAAAGCCAAGAAAGGGGGTTCTAGGTTTCCAAAACCTCTTTAAAAAGATCATTTGATAAGAGAGGTACGTGACATTGTCATCATGTTAAACAGATAAAAGGGTAAACCTAATGATATTATGTGGGAGGACTGGATGTATATTTTCATCCAAACCATTCTGAGTGAAGGAAAATATGTTGACTGGGATGAGATAATAGCAACAAGACTTGATGAAGATTTGTCCCAGTCTGTAGAGGCATCCAATTTCTATATGTCTTCATATCTATTTTATGTTTTACCCATTAGCATGAATTGGGAGGGTTTTCCCCATGAACCATGGAGAGATGATATGATGATTTATGAATATAATTCTTATTTGAAGAAGAAGAGAAATCTAGGGAATTTCCAAAGAGTACAAGATACATTCCTAGCCAAGCTTGTTTTTGAGCTAAGAGGAAGGGTAAATTATAGAATCTCTGAAGAGGCTATGGAATTGATTAAAATCTACGACAGCTTCTTTGTTCAATTCCCCACTTTCAGTTACTTGAGGGTAGGAGGTTCCAGTGGTGAACCCGTGAAGCTCCCACGATATTGCTTGGATAAATATATTCTGTTAGAAATATGCAGGCAAATACTCCAAGTAGGAGTGAAGTTCAGACCTAAGAGAGGAGTAGGTTCTTTCTTTCCTATTGATTTAGGGCATTACCATTTTAGATTGACACATGCTATGTCTTCCCTGGATGCAGAACTAAAGGAAATTAATCTTCCTTCTTATCAAAGGTGAAGCTACTTTGATAGCAATAAATTTGTGGCAAATCATTTCAAAGTGGATGCCACTTTTATTCATCAACCATAATTAGAATATTTTTGGGTGGATTGTATAGATAAGTTCGAGGTTGTAAAGAGACCACACTCTAGGTTTACATTGAATCAGATTGTCACCTTGCGGCTACCTTTTAAGATTAAAGGATTTGGTACTGATGATGAGGAAAATGTGACAGAACCTAGATACATAGAGAAAAATAATGATGCAGTGACCAGAAAAGCAGAATGGGGAAAAGAAGAAGTGGAGGATCTGAATGCCCTTTCTCAAGAAGTGTTCAAAAGGACAGATAAATGGTTGAAATAAATGAGAAAGATGAAGAAGAAAGAGACTTCTAGTTCAGTAACTAGGAAAATTACAAGAATTTGAAAACTCAAAACTTCCCTTGCCCTTACTAATGAAACTAAGAAATTGCTTCCTATAGGCGAATCAAAAACTGGAATAAAAGCCCATCTTGAAGAGGAAAAGTCAATTCTTGTGCAATCTGCAAGGACCATGAGAGCTAGGAGCAAAAGGAAAGAAAAGACAGATATAGTCCCCTGCATTGTAATTGACCTGGAGACAGAAGGAAGTGATTTATAGCCTCTAAAGAAACTAAAAATTGATAAAAGCCTAGCCAGTCCTTCAAAGACTCAATCAGCAAGAGAAAGTCAACATGACCTATTAGTATTAAACACTCCTACAAATTCTTCTACACCAAAGACCCTAAAATAGCTAAAGTTATCGGTCAACAAGAAGAGGAACATTGTTCCTATCTTGGCCCCTATTGGAGACTTAGTCAACAAATATCTTGGGAAAACTCCACGAACCAAGAAACTGAAGGTGGAAGAAATGGTTGATGTAGATGCTAAAACAGGTCACTAGATGGCAAAAATCTTCAAGCCAAATTATTATAAAGCTAGTTATGAGGACACAGAGCAGGACTTTCATGTAGAAAATATAGATTTGGGAATGTCTACTAGGGCCACTAACTTGAATATTTTGAACTCAACGAACAAGAAAAACAACCATCGTGTACAGAAGGATGCGGAAGACAAGATGAGATTGAAGTAGGCTCTTTGTGAAATGGTCAAATATATTCAACAACTTCACAATCCTATACCTCAACCATTGTCGATAGTTCCATTTGACCTAGATGTCAAGTCTCCAGAGAATAAAAAATTCCTCGATCAATTTCACAAGGACAGGTCCATATCAAAAGCCTTCTTCATTTGGATGGATAAGGTAACCAGAGGAATTACCAAGCTCACTTATGATTTTAATAGCTTGATGGAAAAATCTGAAAAGTTGTTAAAGGAAGTAGAGGAAGATGTGGAACTATGGAAAAAGGAAAAAGGTCAATTGGAGATTGAAGTACAAAACACCGAAGATGTTTATACTTATGGTATAAATAAGTTTCTCTTTGAAAAAGCAATACCAGGGGTTGATGAGAATTCACTATTTATTGTTAAAGTGAATATGGAATGGGAAGGTGCACTATATGAGAAAGCCATCAAAGAATCTTCCCAGATAATTGAAGTCCAGATCAATACAAGGGAAATCGTGCATGCATAGAATGAATGCACAGGAAAAATTATTGGATTGGAGAATGAGACTAGTAGTGAAATGACCAAAATACTTGTTTGTTACAATCAAAAGGTAGAAAACCTGAAAGTTGCTAAGGAAATTGGGATGAAAGATCATTCAATTTTAGCTCATGTGGAGTCAGCAGTTGTCTACGGTTATGAACAAATGAAAATCTTTGAAGACAAGTCCTAGAAAATAAAATTTTTTAAGAATATTTGGCAGCAGAGGTTTGGGGCGGTTGCTAAACTAAATCAAGAACTAAGGAAGAACTTCTCCGTTGTATTTGAGGAGTGGAAAATAGAAAAAGATGCCACCAACACTAATGATGGAGTTGGAATTGGCCTATCAGCCAATTAGTTTTCTGGATAGTTTTTATGTTTTTTTTATTTCCAAAAAAATTTTCTATCTTTAGGGCAGTTAGTTATTGAAAACTGAAACAACCCTGCGTGGCTATATATGTTATTTTTGATGACCAAGTGAGGGTCATTTCTCTAGAAGAAAACTTTGCAATACTATCTATTTTTTTAAAGTTATTTATGTGGTTTTTTTTTTTTTTTAAGCAAAAGTGGATTATCCACCATATTTTTATTAATAATAATCTGATTCAAAAACTCCCCCGTGGAAGAATCAGTAAGAAACCCTGGGATCATTGTCATATACATGTATATGTTCTATGGTATCGATTTACAAGATCAATTACATAATGGATCCACTAGGGATTTTGATTTTGTACAAAATTTCCACATGCCGGAGCATATGCCGGGACTTATGGATTCTATGCCATGTACTATTCGACCCTGCTTTCAAATAACCACTTATAGGTCAATGTTCTATTGATCTTACATTTGAGATATCATTTTATATCTGTTTACAAAACTAAAAAACAAAAAACTTGTAGAGAATATATAAACTTTCGAATTTTATTTTATCATGTCCTCCACACCCCAACAAGTAGTCGGGTACTCTGAAGCACGTGGGGACCAACCTGTGGGTGCAGCATCTACATTCTCCCTTTTCTCTGCTGTAGCCGAGTGTGAAGTTTCCACCACAGAGTCTGCATCTTGTGGCCAACCGAAGGTGTCATCCGCACTTTGATTGTTGGGTACCATTTGCTCACCGCCCTGTGTACATTGTTCATTGTTTTCCAATTCACAATATATGAGTTCTATATATGTTCATTGTACATTGTGGTTGTTAGTACTGTGAATTCTAGATATATGAATATATTATCAGTTGGTTATATAAGCATATTCTAGTATTTTCATTTATCAGTTGGTCTATTGGAGTGTATGATTTTAATTTCAGTCGAAATTGAATGAGTACGTTACTATAATCTGCAAGTATATCTTAGAATTTAGTCACTAATATTTTTCAAGATTTGATGTCTTTATGAATCATTCATTCTTAATTTATTTATCTGATTAGGATTTGAGTGAGTTGGCTCAGATATCTTAAGATCTTTTAAAGTCTCAAAATATTTAGCCATTTATCTATGATGAATGTGAATTGCAGCCTTTCATACTTTCTGGTCAAAAGTGTATCTTGAAGTAAATTCTTTCTTAATAAAAGGTTATTACAGATTAATGTTTTTATAAGGTACCTAATCCTTTAGAGCAGAGAGTGTGGTTGTGAGTAACTCACTCAACTGTTACGACATTTTTCCTTCTGCATTTGGGTTATAAGAGTCATTTATTTGTTATTCTTCAAAATTAAAAATCTATTCACTAACAATAGGCTTTCTTGACCTCACTGTCCCTTAATGTGTGATCATGACTACTTTTTTCATTACAACAAATGTTTAAGCTTGCACTTATAACATAGCACAATTATTTCTCATTGAATAGTATTTTCACTATTTTCTATTATCAAAAAATATGTCGCTCTTCAAATCTTAGTGTTTGGATTTGAAGGACCACTACAGATAGGGAAGAATATTATGAATTCCAAGAATACCAATGTGAAGAGCACTGTCTAATCCAGAGCACTGACAAACATCCTCTCCCCCTCTACCAACAGCATCAAAATCCAATATAGCTATCCTACTCTGTCCCTCGGGATAGAATCTAAATCTGCTCATATGATGGTCTGAAATCCAAGTTGTATCAGATCATCCTACCCAATCTCAAGGTCAGACTCATCGTCGATCCCCCTATTTGCCCCCATCTCCTATTTTTAAAAATTAAATGTACTAGTACTGGTACTGGTAGCAATCTCTAGAGTCTTCAAGTACCCATATGTCCTAGTAACCTTGATAATTATGGAAATATTGTAAACCTTTAATCAATTCATAAAGATTGAATTATTTGATCATGTACATGTCTTCACACATTCTCATGGTTCAAAGTATTCTATGCTTGGAGCTCCTTAACCAATTATGATAACAAGATTTGTGATGCAAGACTATAAAATTTTGCACTTGAAAAGTCATAAGAAGACAATGAAGTCTTCACTCGATGAATTGTGAGGGACTCAATAATTTGATACTAGAAAGCTGAATGAATGGTAAGAAGCATTGGAGTGATCTGGAAGAGAGTGTCTATCCATGCAACTAAGCCTTCACCCATGCTCTTAGATTTTTGAAATCAGGTGTTCCATTGTAGGCACTCTTCTCAGCTTCTAGGGCCCCTTAATTGCATTTCCATTGTTTCTTCTATGAAATCTATCTACTGATCCATCAACAAAGAATTTTAAAAGAGTTTAGGATTCAAATTATAGTAGGGTTATATTAGAAATTATCTTTAAAAATAGTTGTATTAGCTCATATTGTAATTGAATGTATCAAGTTGTATTAATTTGCAAAACAAAGAATATATTTCTTTTTTTTCAATGTTTTTTTTATTGTAGAATATGTTTATTTTTTTTAATTTGATGCACATGATTCTATATTATTGTTTATATTTCTGTTAAAAATTATCGATATTTCAAAACAAGGGTTGCATTGCAACATAGTTCCTACCAAAATTGGTAGGGCCATTTAAGAAAAGTAATATAAGGCACCAAATCCTGCAAAGTTTGAGTTTTTTAGTAATTTTCAATGCTAAAAGAACAAACTGACAGTTCACAAATGTCTTTCACGTACAAATTAAGTTCTTGAAATCAAGAAACATTTGTTTACATGGAGAATTTTAACTACAATGACCTGTGTTATGCAAATTACTCTATTAGCTAAGGGATATTGGAAAAGGTTGTCGAGTTTGGCTTTACACCTACCAATTGCATTTGCTATGAAGCTTCTAAAATCTTTTCAACAATCCATTTTTTTCAAAATCTTGTAATCAAGGGAATGATTCTCCTTGAGACATTCTATCAAATAGTTTAGGTGACTTGTCCATGCTTCCAAATTCTTTATATCCTGCAAACATGGAAATTTGTCAAACAATTCACATGCCCTGTCAATGCATATATATTTTGTATACGTTTATACCAGGGTTGTTGGAGTTACAACATGTTACAAAATTCCTACCCATGGCGGATGTCTATACCACACTTTTACACTCCAATTTTGGTACAAGTTGGGAGGCCAAAGGCTATACAGTCAACATTTACACCTTTCCACTACAGTTGGCTGGATGTATCCTAGAATCACACCATTTCGTGATACAAATCATCATGTAGAACAAAACTAGATATAGTGCCTAGTAATTTTAGGCTGCAAAGTTTGGCAAAAGCTCACAATAGAAATCCAAAACAATGTTCTAGAGTCTCAATTTAATAGATGCTCCTGTAATTTACTTCAATTCAGAGCATTATTTCTTAAAATCACTTGCAATTAAATAACTTGTGCAAGAGAACAATGTCATATAACTTTTGATAGGATATGTACAACAAATATTTTATAATAATAAGCTATATAAAGGAAAAAGGTGTCATATTATTCTAATTTCCTTTCAGCCTAGTTGTATATGTAATGTATCAAATCTTCCTATCACATTCATTTGTTTTCCACTTGAAGACAACTATCTAACATTGCCTTTGTTGAAATCAAAAAGAGAACTTATATAGTCATAAATAGTTGGTTCTGAATCCTTTGGCGTCTTACTATTAATTTTGATTTCAGTTTAAAGTTTGCAAGATTTACCTTATTGTGATTATTCTCTAAATATTATCACCCATAATTTATGGATAATGGCTTGAATGTAGGTGTGGATTTCAAGTTGAAGTTTCTATAAAATAAATAATTATATTTATATTGTCAGCAGTCGCGTAGGCCTCAAATTGATAAATATTAAAAATAAAATTAGAGTATAAAGGTTCAACAAATGGTAGTAAATGATATTGTTGCCAAAGAATGCAGTTGGTCATTCAAAGGCTACTATAAATATTCAGTTTGCAACACAGAAGCTGTATTGAGAGATTGACTTGGTCTATATCACCTAGTAAATTTGTAAGCCTACAAACATGACATGCAAAGAGTCATCCCAATATGAAAACTGAGTTTAATATAGTATTTTTGAGCAACCTGCCCAAATTATCTTGCATTCAAATAATAAGATAATTTAGAGGAATTAGTGAAGGAAGTATGTCATTTAGATATAAATGTGCACCTTGAATTTCTTTAGAAGATCTTTAGCTACTGCATTGGTTTTGAAAGGGTTGCGTACAAAAAATACAAAAAAATGTCTAGCTCTAGGTCACCTGCAATATTTGGTTCAAATCCTTGGAGAGAGATGGTTTGACATTAGCTAGATGCCATGTTCTTGCTGCATAATATGTTGCTAAATATTGCATAGTAGCATAGGTCCTTGCTTTACTCATCTTTCCCGGGTACTCCCAATTGTTTCAAGCGGAGAAGTAATGAGAGGAATTGTTGAGACATCAACAATTATCATGAGATTAGTTTGTTAACTGCAGCTGACACAAGGCAATTTGTGAATGTCAAACTCATGGATGGAATACGACTCATGAAACATGGGTTAATTGAGTTTGACTTAAAAAACTATACACTTAAATCTTGATAGAAATATCACAATTTGACATGTCCCCAACTGTAGATGCCTTTACATGAATTTCAATGTGTGGTAAGGACTAAAAGTCCCAATCACAACTATGCATATGTTTTCCATCATGTGCAGTTAGGACATTAGATTTATGTATTGCTCAGATTTATTATATCATCAAATACAAAGCATTTTCATTTTGTACTATATATTGACAATAGTCATTTTTCAATTTGATTTGAGATGTTGTCTACATTAGTATGTTGATTTTTATTGCAATTTTAATTAGTATGAATGAACAAAATAATCAACTAAACAAAAGGATATGTTGGAATGACAGTGCAATATTTATCGATATAGCGTCGATGGCTTCGGTCAATGTGCCTATGTTTCAATATGGTGTTGGCTCTTGTGTGTTGAAGACGTCATGCACAAAAAGTAATCTTGGGCATCAATTTTGGGGTTTCCCAAATAGGAAAAGGTTTGGATACGGAATTATATTTTATGTTTAAAAATAATGTGACAAGTAATCATTTTAGGAAGAATTGATGTAGATTTGGTATTACAGAGAAATAGTGGATGTCAATACTTTTGGTGGGTTGATGAAACCACATTTACATCTACCCCATCTACGTCTATACCTGATGTAGGAAATGAGTGCAACTTGTGCAAGGCTCGAGAGGCAGCTAGTGCCACTGAGATTGCTTTAATGGCAAAAGAAGGAATCATGTTTCTGCGATACCTTCTTTATGTAGTTTGTGCACTACTTTGTTGGGACCATATGCATAAATGTGATTAACATAGGGCTATTGTAGATATTGAAACATTTTAAGAATTTCATGTAGATACGGTGGACATATTTTGATAAACTCATGAACTTTTTGTTGTTTATGACTTCGTTATGATGACTTTGTTTATGACATTGGCAACTATCAATTTAAAGCCCTCAGTAGAAATTCCTCAATTTAAATTTAAAATTCTATACATTACTTACATTGTTTCTATAAAAAGAGGGTTCAGAAGTCATGAAAATGATAATACTCAACAGTTTTCACTTGAAGCAAAAGGGCAAATCTCTTATAAAAGTATTGGTATAGTTTGGATAGCAAGGATTACCCAACCTCATAAAACAAGAACATAAACAACCCAACTTAAAAGTAGAAGACATACAAATCTATCTAGTGATCATGTTGTGCTAAAGGTGGAGTCTGATGCTGCTTGAATGACATTAGGCAGTGATGCAAAATTTAATTTTAGTAGTCATTGAAGCAGCATCAGGTGCCACCTTCAACACAATATGATCACTAGACAGGTCTGTATGTCTTCTACTTTTAAGTTGGGTTATTTATGTTCTTGTTTTATAAATTTGGGTGATCCTTTCTATCCAAATTATACCAATACTTTTATAGAGAATTTCCCTTTTTCTTTAAACAAGAACTATCGAGTATTATCATTTTCATGACTTATGAACCCTCTTTTTACAGAAATAATGCAAGTAATGTATATAATTTTAAAATATCAAGTATCAACTCTAGGAGGGATCATTGACATCAGTCAAGTGTGAATTTGGGTTATTAGTGATCTATTTGACATGCCATCATGGAAGGGATATCAATTATTAGTGTAAACAATAGCTAGTTAATGACTTTTATAATATTGGTTAATAATGTAAGTGTGACCACTAAGATTTTTTAGGAATATCTAAATGTCAGTGTGGCCCTTTACTCACGGTCATATAATTAGGTAATATGTATCTCCTCTCATACAATTATAAATATTTTAGGTTTGGGATCATGGATATTACCTTAATATCTTATAAGAATTGGTTCTCCATCGTAGTTACGAACCGTTGGGTTTAAAAGTTCTACCATCCTTTAAAAGATTGGTTTTAAAGTTAAACCTAAACTACGATGTCTCTGTGAGTTACGTAGGAAAGGACATCTATAATGATCCCCCAAGGAATTAGGTCTGGGCCTTAGGTCTTGTACTTTTGTGTTCTTTCTTGATCTTGCCACCCCTTACCAATATTTTACATAGTTTGCATCTCTTTACGAAACTAGTTTTCAATGCCTTATGAAATATAGTTGTAGGTAGTTATCTCTTCTATAATGATGGAGGAGTCAAAGGTAATCATCAATGAGTTTTCTTCTATTATATCATACATTAATAAACTTAATTTTTTGAATTTGAGCTCGGGCATCATGCAATTTTATTGTTGTCATTGTATGCTTGTTGCTGTTGTGCGCCATATATTGTTTTATACACTATTTATTTCATTGAGACCGTGAGCTTGCCATTTGTAATGTATTTTCTGTTATTGGATCAATTTATTTTTCCCTTACTCATTATGTTGGCATACATATTCATTATTTTCATTATTGTTACTTTGTTTTAGGTCTTCTCAATGTCGACTACTAATCATTGGTTTCTCTTTCTCCCTTGGGAATGCTTGTCAAGTAGAAATAGTAGGATACCATCAATATTTCTTAAGAATCTTTATCAAAAGGGGATCAATGTCCTTTATCTTCAATCAAGTAAGGGGTGCAGAAGGTTTCTTTGCATCCATTGGGTATATAAATTGAGTGGTATACCCAAATGATGTAAAGCATCTTTCGCACCCTCTATTTTAGTGTAGAGAGAAATGCCATTGATACCCTTTGGATAAAGAAGCTTCAGAACATAAATATGATATCCTACCATTACTACTTGATAAGCATTTCTAAGGGATCATAGATGCTCTATCCTACCACAGACACGTGTGCGTTCCTTATCATAGCCTTAACACAATCTCAATCTCATGAGGTTGTAGTGGACCCAATTGATCTATATTTACCAATAACAACTTCCACTTTCTACATTGAAAAATTACCATATCTCTCTCTTTAAGGGTGGGTTATTCATTACTACCATGTCATGTTGTATTTAGTTGTATGTATCTCTAATTGTTTATTTTCTACTATGCAATCTTTAGCATATGTATCATGTGACTTATGTGTCATCTACGTTTATTGCTTTCATTTTACTTTCTTCAGTTGTTTTATGTTTAACATCTGGTGTACAATATTCTAAATTGCTCAAAGTTTGACATGTTTATATGGATCCAAATTATAAACAAGAAACTTAAATGGGTTTAAAAGTTCTACCATCCTTTAAAAGACTGGTTTTAAATTTAAACCTGAAATATGATGTCTCTGCAAGTTACGTAGGCAAGGCCATCTATGATGAGCCCCCGAGGCATTAGGTCTTGTACTTTTGAGTTCTTCTTTGATCTTTCCACACCTTACCAATATTTTACATAGTTTGCATCTCTTTACGAAACTAGTTTTAAATTCCTTATGAAATATAGTTGTAGGTAGTTATCTCTTCTATAAACACATCACATTTCATATGGTGTTAGAAGGCCCAGATGGGAAGAAATTAAATGGTACAATTGTAGTCTCTTTTTCCCATAGTAATGCTTTTTAGGTAGAAATGGTAGGATACCATATATCTTTCTTGAAGACTCTTTATCAAAAGGGGGTCAAAGTCCTCTATCTTCAATCGAATAAGGGGTGTAGAAGGTTTCTTTGCATTGATTTAGTATATAAATTGAGTGCTATACCCAAATGATGCAGAGGAACTTCTACACCCTCGATTCCAGTGAAGAGAGAAATGCCATTGATACCCTTTGGATAAAGAGGCTTGATACCACTTCTACCATCCTTTAAAAGAATGGTTTTAAAGTTAAACATGAACTACGATGTCTCTGTGACTTATGTAGGTAAGGCCATCTATGATGAGCCCCTGAGGCATTAGGTCTAGCCCTTAGGTCTTGTACTTTTGAGTTCTTCCTTGATCTTGTCACCCCTTACCAATATTTTACATAGTTTTCATCTCTTTACGAAACTAGTTTTAAATGCCTTATGAAATATAGTTGTAGGTAGTTATCTCTTCTATAAACACAACACATTCCATATGGTGTTAGAAGGCCCAGATGGGAAGAAATTCAATGGTACAATTGTGGTCTCTTTTTCCCTTGGTAATTCTTTTCAGGTAGAAATGGTAGGATACCATCTATCTTTCTTGAAGACTCTTTATCAAAAGGGGATCAATGTCCTCTATCTTTAATCAAATAAGGGGTGCAGAAGGTTTCCCTACATCGATTTGGTATAGAAATTGAGTGTTATACCCAAATGATGCAGGGCAACTTCTACACCCTCGATTCCAATGAAGAGAGAAATTCCATTGATAGCCTTTGGATAAAGAGGCTTGATACCACTTCTACCATCCTTTAAAAGACTAGTTTTAAAGTTAAACCCGAACTATGATGTCTCTATGAGTTACATAGGAAAGGCCATCCATGATGACCCCCTGAGGCATTAGGTCTGGCCCTTAGGTCTTGTACTTTTGAGTTCTTCCTTGATCTTGCCACCCCTTACCAATATTTTACATATTTTGGATCTCTTTATGAAACTAGTTTTAAATACATTATGATTGATTTAGCTAAGTTATTGATGTAGATTATCTTACGATCTTGTATGTAATAAACTAGGAATTTTATATCATGCATCTACTTGTGTAGCCGTATATACAGGTGCAAGAAATAGAGAGGCAAGGAGAATATGATACACATCCAAGAAAGAGAAATTCAGGTATGCAGTTGCAAGTCATGTTGGTTATTTGAACATTGTAATAAGCTTTATTGTTCTAAGTAGATTTATGATCATTTTAGATTCTAGATAAATGATATAAAAAAATAGGTTCACACTATGTATTAATGTAGTATGTCATTGTTTAGAAAGAAAAATAAATTGAAAATTAGATATGTTCAGAGTAGAATAAATAGTTTGTTTAGTGTCCAATCTGGTGTTATGAATTTTGGGCATTACATACAACTCTCCCATTTGTTTTTCAAAAGTTATAATACTTCATACGGTAGAAGTTTTTCAACACTGATGTGTTATGGCATTTAATGAACATGTACGTATCATAAGTACAATTTTTACAATTTTGTTTCTCTGCTATAAACAATTCATTATATTTGAATTATTGCTTATGATAGTTATAGAAACATTTCAAAGACTTTGTAAATAAATGGGTTTTCAAACCCCATTACAGTTATTGTAGATGATGCAGCGCAGTCAAGCAAAGAAAATCTATGTTTTGTTCTTTTAAATTATTTTTTTGATTTATAGTTCTTTTAATTAATGAAATACTTGTAATTCACTAATATAAAGGGGTATAATGCACTCAAGCAAAAGGCTCTGGAGGCTGCTAAGTCTTTTTTACTAGAAAACACCTTTTGCTTGGTAATTTGAAGCCATCAATGGAAACTTACAATCTAAACAATTAGTATACCATTGATGGATTCATAAATATTAAGTGAAAGGGAGTTCTTTGATCTGGAACCCCCTTTTGTGAACATCCTTCAAGTATGACTTCTAGCATTGGATGCCCAAAGACATGAAGAGAGAAATACAAATGAACATTGGTTGTATTTGAAGCCAGGTAATTTGACTAAATTAAGTTTATATTCTTGTAATTTTTTTGTTGATATTGGGTTGTAACCATAATAAAACAAATGCATTTATCATTTAAAACCATCTCTATCTAGAAAAACCTTTTATCCATGCATATTCTATGTAGCTGCACATGCATTCTTGATTTAGAGTGGGAAAATATTATTTTGGATGCAAGGGAGAGAAGCCAAACACATAAAGAACATGCACATAAACACGATAGCTGAGAAACATAAATGTAGATATCACAACAGCTAAGAAACATAAATATAAATATCACGGTCCTAATAGTTTTGAGACACAACATAATTGAATGGTATACCCAGACGATGCAACACAACCACTACTCTAGTTCCAATTTGACACTGTGGGATCCAAGAATAAGTTTAGAGAGCGGAGGAGAGCCATAAAAACAAAAATAATACAGGGTCCCAATATTATTTCAGTTGTTATGGCCCTCCTCCTCCGCTCTCTAAATGTATTCTTTATCTATGGTTTTTGGATCCTGTAGTGTCAACTTGGAACTCGAGGAGTAGTGGTTGTGTTACATCGTCTGGGTATACCACTCAATTATGTTGTGTCTCCAAACAATTGTGACCATTATGTCTACATTTATGTTTCTCAATTATTGTGTCCCAGGACCCCTTATGACCCTTTATGATGCTTTATGATCCCTAAGAATACATCTTAGAGGTCTTAAATTGTCGTAATCATAAGAGGCTCCTAGGAGGGGCTAGATGAGCTTCCACCTTCACGTGGCTGGCCCTGTTAAGTAGAGAATGTTAAACTATTCTCAAAACAAAGATAAGCTCGACAACCAACATTCAAATTTGAAGATTTACAGGCTAGGGTGAAATATTTTTATTTTTACAAACTTCTCGTCGCTTTTTTGACCTTTGTTCGGTCGATGAAAAACCTATATAAACAATGAATTGATCGATGAATTATCGTCATTGTTTTGATGGTTTATATAGGTTTCACATCGTACAAGCGGTGAACTATGAAAAGGGCTTAGGGTGAAAGGCGCACACAACATCTCTCATGGAGCCCTTTTTTTTTACCTTTCAGTCATCAATTTTACGACGAATATGTTAGTCGTCATAAGTTTTGACAAAATAACTTCCATGTCAACTTTGATTGAATGATCGACCTTTTTCGGTCACAAAATTGACCTATGGTCGTTGAAAATTGGGCAAAATTTTATTAGTGCAAGAATGCATTTAATCTTTGCAAGGTTTACTGCAATTCCATTTGCAAAAATGATGTGACCCAAGGAATGAATCTCTTTCTGATAGAAGGAAAACTTTTCTAGCTTACCATAAAGATTCTTATCTCTCAAGAACTGTAAAACTATACACAAGTTCTCCTCATGCTCCTCCATGTTCTTTGTGTAGATCAAAATATCATCAATGAATATCTCCATGAAATTATCCAAAAAATCTCTGAACACACTGTTCATCAAATTCATAAATGTTGTAGGTGCATTTGTCAAACCAAAAGGTAAGAAGAAAAATTCATAATGTCCATACCTTGTTTTGAAAGTAGTTTTGGATATATCTTCCTCTTTGATTTGGAGTTTATGATATCTGGATCTCAAATCAATCTTAGAGAACACAGTTTCTCCCTTCATCTGATTGAATAGTTCATATATTCATGGAAGAGGATATCTATTTTCTATGGTTACCTTATTAAGCATTATGTAATCTATGCATAATTGTAAGGTATCATCTTTCTTCTTTACAAAGATCATTGGAGCTCCCCATGGTGACACACTAGGGTGTATGAACCCTTTATCCAAGAGTTCCATCAACTGCACCTTTAGCTCATACATCTCAGTGGTGGTTATATGATAAGGATCCTTGGATTAAGGCTCGATTCCAGGCATTACATCTATAGAGAAGTCAAATTCCCTCTTCAGAGGTAACTCAGGTAATTCTTATGGAAATACATCCTGGAATTCCTGCAAGATAGGGTGATCTTCTAAACTAGGAGGAGTGTCAAGGTCTTTGACGTAAGCCACATACATCATGGACCCCTTCCTCTTTTCCTTTTTCAATTGCATGGAAGAAATATGTCTAAGTTCAAAGGGCCTCTTCTCACCCAAAAGTACTACAGGTTTACCTGAATCATCAAGACATTCAACTGACTTGTCCTTACAATTTACTAACACCTTATGTTTAGTCAACCAATTGATGCCCAAAATGAAATTATAGGAACCCAATGGGGCTACATAAATATTTAATTGCATTTGAAAGTTTGGAAGTTATATCTCACTACAAGCCAAACATTGCTCAACCCTACGCTCTGCTTTATTTCCATATTCTACCATCTATGGTTCAGACAAATATCTAGGTCTAACTAATAAACAAGAAACAACTCTAGGATCTATGAAACATTCTATAGCTCCTGTATCAATCAAAATAGAAACATTTTGGCCAAAAAGCTTACCAGCCAACTGAATTGGAGTAGCCTGAAAGGTGGCTTGCCTACGGTCAACAATTGCATGAATTTGATGCTGAGTCTGGGGACCTTCCCCATCTCTATGAACTATACACTGAGGGCATGTGTTGGCATAATGGCCACCTCCACAAGTGAAGCAACCATCCACTGATCCTTTCCTACCCTCAGACATGTTCCTCCCATTGTCATTTCTATTATTCCCATTTTTGTCATTACCTCAGTTCTGATACTAAGCACCATTATTGTTGTTGGTGTTCCTTCCTACATTTCCTTGAACTTTACCTCTCATATTCTGAGCCTGCTGACATCTGGAATCCTTAGGTCGGTTATACTAAAATTTCCTCTTAAATCCTTGAGAGGCATTAGTCCTCTGATCACCCCTTACTATAGAAAATTTCTACAATTTTTGTTCTTTCCTCAATGCCTTCCTAAAAGAAAAGTCCATAGTCTCAGGCTCATACATGTTAACCTCAAATCCTATCTCTAGACATAGTCCAAGAATAAATTTGTAGGTTCTAAACCACTCATCCTACTGGTACTGAGTTAACAGTCAAAACTCCTTGAATCAGGTTTTGGAAGTCAGCGACTTTTCGATCATAGTATAACTATGGTAACCATCTCTTAGGGAATAGTACCAAAAATTCCTCCTAAGATATCTTGCCAGACTGCATCCTCTTCTCTTCCATCCCATTGTTCCACCAAGTACCAGCTTCACCAATACACTGCAAAGCACCCCACATAGCTCTAGATTTGCTAGAAAGATTGCGAATGTGAAAGTACTTTTCCATGGATACAATCCATGATTCAAACTCATCACCAATTGTCTTACCATTGAAGGTAGGAGGTATGACCTTCTTGAGGTCCCTACTCAGTTCCTCTGCTATTCTTTCCCTATTATTTGGCACTGATGTAGTCCTAAGATCAACATTATGTTTCAAATTCTCTTCATTCCTCTTATCCTCCTCTTCCTTCCTCTATGCTTCCAACCTCAAGTATTCCTCCTGATTACGCTAAGATTCAAGCCTCAAATCTTCCTCTTATTTCCATTGAGCTTCTACCCTCAGATCTTCTTCCCTCTTCCTTATTTCCTCATCATTTTTCCTACCTCTCAAATCCTGCTCTAGATGATCCATACGATCACCCTGTTGCTGCAAGAGAGCCAAGATCTAATCCAACCTCTGATTGGATTCACCATTTAGATCATTGCTAGAACTAGCCCATTTACTTTTCTTGGTATCTATGGTGTCAGATTAACTCTTGCACCAAGCCTAGGTATGCAACTTAGCAACAATAGACCAAGGTCCTAGTGTTTAAACATGGCTCTAATACCACATGTAAACACCAAAAATAACAACAAATGCCACATAAGCATAAAAATCCAAATGTTCTCAAATGTCAATTCAATAGTCATAGATGGTCAATCGCTATGGACTGGTCATTAGGAAAACTCAAGATATAGAAATTAAATACACATAATCTCTAACTTACATATAATCATTTCGATCATAAATCCAAAAGAAAGTACATAAAGGAATAATTGATCATACTGTCGATCAAACAAAATTATCCATTATTAATGAAATTACAAATATTTAATATTTCAGGATGCCGACTAACTCGTCATGCACCTTACATCATAAATTAAATATATATATAAATACTGATGACATGTAACTAATTGAATGTTTGATAATGTTAAGTTGAAGATGATGCAAAACATTAAACCAGTTAGTGGTTTGTATTTTCATTGATGTCAACTTGATATCATCTGTACGGTCATGTAGATAATGCCAAAGACTTCAGAGAATCAATGGAACAGAGGTTATGCTTTCAGCAATGCACAAAAGTCAAGTATTCACTAAGTGACAGACAACATCGACGGAGTGCACACCATCGGTAAAGATAGAGATAAAGTCACAGTGATGCCCGATGAGCAGAAGACATTGTTGCTTGATGAGTAAGATACAATGATGCCCGACAGATGGAGATCCCGAAGCTAACTGAAGTCACACCGACAGAACTGGCATTTGTCACCGACGACCAACTACAGAAATGACTGACAGAACAAAGAGATCAGAAAATGACAAAATATCTAGCTGGCAGAGCTTGAGGATAGACTTAACTAATTGTTTTATTCAACCACAGTTAAGCAATTGATTTATACAGTTGGCAAGAAGATAACTACGAGACAAATTAGGAGTTAAAGTCATAAATCAAATTGGCTGGATTGTTTTTCACGCCAAGAATCGAGAATCAAGAATCAAGAATTAAGGAATATCATGTCTATATAAGAGACAAACATAATTCATTTTCACAAGCAATCAGATACATAGGGGAGTGAATAGAAAGAAGATGCTGAAGAGAAACTGGTGAAGGATAAACTTCATACTATCCTGATCAATCAAGCTAAGGGAGAGCTAAATAATTATGCAGACACCGACGAATAGTGAAGCACAACATCACAGAGCAGAAAGTGTGAAGCACAAAGGAATTTAATTGATACATTGATCAGAGAGGTATTGTACGTAAATAGATCTGAATATTTGTAATTCAAAGTTGCATTAGAAACAGGTCATTGTGTTTCATTTTAACCATTGAAGCATTAAGTCTCTTAACAGAGTAGGTCTTAACCGTCTTCTATAATTGAGGTATATCCTAACAGATTACCAAAAAGTTTGATTCATGATAGTAGCATTGGACTTACCTAAAGCTTATTGACAGTCTAAGAAGGAGGCTGATTCAAGGATGGTAGTAAGATTAGCATAAAGCCTATTGACAGTCTAAAGGTTGATTCAAGGATGGTAGTGTAAATGCCAGATACTAAGTGAAAACCTATGTATAAAAATCCTCTAACAAGGTCGCACTTAACTGTGTGTTTGTAACCTTTAATAGGGTTGGCTCCTAACAGGGCTCATTTCAGAAAAGTGAAAATTTGGGGTATTGGTCCCAGTGGTTTTTCCCTTAACAAGGTTTCCACGTTAAAAATCCATGTGTTACGTGTGTATGGTTTATTAATTTATTGTTTTACATTTCACATATGCATTTCTGGATTGATTGGTTTACTCTGGATATTTACTGAGCTTCAGTAAATAAGTTTTACTTAGATTATCGGTAATCAAGGAGAATAAGGATAGACAAGGTAAACCGACATACAGTTAATTATTTCAAAGCATTCTCAATGCATACATCTTATAGGGAGTTAATAATATGAGGTGTATTGATTGGTGGATTAAAGTTTAAAGGATAAATTTTTGAGGCCACTGATTCACCCCCGCCCTCTCAGTTATTACTAACAATTGGTATCAGAGCATGTGTTCTTAGAAGGAAGTTTTCAAGACCTAAGAAAAGATCACAAGATGAACAGACAAGATGTGCCCAAGTTGAACAAAGACAACTTTGCTTCATGGAAAAGCAGAATAAGACTTCACTTATTAGGTATTGGCAATGATATTACTCAATACTTAGATAATGAATATGTGTTTCCTACAGGACCATTAATGGTAGATCAATTGAGAGTAAAGCATGAACATAACTGCATGGTTATAGAGCTTTCTTCCTCACTCTCTGAAGCTGAATTTGAGGATGTCAAAAATTGCAAAAATGCAAAAACAATGTGGGATAAACTGAAACTTGTATATGGAGGTGATACAAATGTTCTGAAATCCAAGGCAGAAAGCCTTAGAGGAAAGTTTGATGATCTCAAAATGAAAGAAGGTGAAAACATCACTCAATACAACACAAGAATAAAAGAATTATTCAATGCTATATGAGGCGTTGGAGGTACACTTGAAGAGGAGACAGTGGTAAGTAAAATCTTAAGAAAATTATTGCCTGTATATGCTATTAGAGTCTCTGCTATTCAAGAAATGAGAGCAGTAGCAAACAATATAGTCACTCTTGATAGCTTGATTGGTAGACTAATTTCATTTGAGATGAATAATTTTGATAATAGTGTCTTACCAAGTTTAGAGTTTGCATTTAAGTCTTCTATGAGAATAAGCAAATCTAGTCAAAGACACTCATCTAGAAGAGACAGTGAAAGTGAAAGTGAAGAAGAAGATCTAGATGAAATAGAAGCACTCATGGCGAGAAGAATGCAATGAGGCAAAGGTAAATACAAAGGGAAGTTACCACATGTATGTTTCAATTGTAAAGAGATTGGACACTTTGCTACAAGATGTCCTAACAAAAGAAAAGATGATAGAAGTGATAATAGATTTTTTGATAATAAATCTAACAGAGGTGATAACAAAGATTACAGAGGTTACCGACGATCAAAAAGAAATGATACCTGAGATTACAAGGATAAAGGAAAGAAGGTTAGCTATATAGCTGCTTGCAAAGATGAAGATACTGATACCGAACCAGATGATGATATCAAGATAGTATTTGTAGCTGTGAAGGATGATTCAGATGAAGATGAAAGGTATGAAGAAACTACAATCATATCTAAGATTAGTAAGAATGATATCTAGATTATAGATAGTAGCTGCACTCACCATATGACCGGTGACAAAGAAAAAGTTTAATAATTTTGAATATTATAAAGGTGGTACAGTAAGAATGGGAAATGATACACCTTGTCAAATTGAAGGTAAAGGAATAGTAGTGTTGAACAACCTGATTAAATGTGAAAATGCTTATTGGGTAAAAGGATTGAATTATAATCTGTTGAGTGTTTCTCAGCTGAATAATTCAGGTCACAAAGTAGCATTTGAGAACAAGAAGACAAAGATCTTCAATGAATCAGGAAAACTGATTGGTATCGGTGAACAGACCAAAGGTAACTTATTCTATCTGAATGATACTAACCCCACTTGTCTAATGACTAGGAACGAAGACATATGGTTGTGGCACAAAAGACTGTGTCATGTAAATTTTGACAACATGATGAAAATAAGTAGGAAAAGAAGTGTAAGAGGCTTACCGACAATGACGAAGCCAAACAACATCATGTGCAAAAATTGTCAAAAAGATAAAATGACAAAATCTAGTTTCAAAAGTAAAACCCATACATCTGATGACTGTGTGCATAAATGTTGTCACACTTCTATGAATCATTCCATTGAAGGTTTCTCAAGAATGAGGCCTCAAATATCGATCCATAGCTCTCTAGTCATGGATGTGTAAAAATGTAAAATGAAGGCCCTCAGATTGACCTACTTGTGTCTATTGCAAATACACCATGAAACAAGAGATTCTAATGCATGAAAGTGAAATCTAATCTAAATGATAACAATGCATATTAGTCTATGAAAGGAAATATGAATGCAAATATAATCTATGGAAATAAACATGATTCTAATCTATATGAGGAGCCATGAATGCAAGAATAAAGAAAACAAGAAGAGAGCTTGAGTGCTCAAATTCTCCTCCAAACTTGCTCTCCAAACCTGCAACATAACAATATTATGAAAACCTAATATGAAAATGAGAAGGAGAAGTCTCCTTTTAAAGAAAAGTGAACGATTGAGATTAAGAGGCAAAAAATCAAAGGCTATAATTAAGAGGCAAAAACCCACCACTTAGAAAGATGTGAAGAAAAAGGGATTTTTATTTAATTTTTAATTTAATTCATTTCCTTTTTCAACAAATAAAGTGCTTTAAGTG